>CAEMYA010000092.1:9714376-9737960 GCA_903131615.1 Diplodus sargus
TCATCCGTTTCTCAACTGTCTTGCAGAGTAGATCATCTTGAACCCTAATCACCTGCACATTATGTTGCAATCAGAAACAACAATTCAAAACTCAACTGCAGATTAAATCTTTCACCATGTCCAGTGGTGGTGTCAGTTCCTGTGTTTCTGTGTGTGTGTGTGTGTGTGTGTGTGTGTGTGTGTGTGTGTGTGTGTGTGTGTGTGTGTGTGTGTGTGTGTGTGTGTGTGTGTGTGTGTGTGTGGTATGACATCATCCAGTGTGGGGCTTTGTTGCTGTGACACCCATGGCCTTCTGGAGCCCAGACACCCCCTGTGGAGACCAGAGAGACGTGTCACCTTGATCACTGTGTCCCTGGGAGACTGCCATGCCACACACACACACTCACACAACCACACACACATTTAAATTACTGTGGTTGTGGGGACTTCCTCTAAGTACATTTATCCCCTAATCTTGATGGTCACCTGTTACTAATAATGATAATAATAGGGCTACTATAATCCCTAAATCCAACCAACTGCCAGTCTTTCACCTTAGAGGTGTTATTCACCTTTAATCCTTGTGAGGACCACCTCCATCACCTGAAATGTGATGTCGTAGCTTTAACTCTGTTACCTATTCCAAAGATTATTTCCTAACAATACATTTTATCACTTTGATTACCTATGGTAAAATGAGAGTCGACCGAAAGGTAAACATGTCTTTAAAATACACTAGTTAAAGCATAGTTTTGTCAGTGGACGTAAATAAATATATAAATAATGAATGAGCTACATATTGAGCGTCTAGTCACATCTCGTAAACCAGAGAAGAAGAAAAAACAGAAACAAATGTTTCTAGTTATTTACTGTATATCCAGTAATAAGATATATTTTAGCAATATGTACAGATTTACATCTTATTCCATTAATTATTGAGACAATCCCACATTATCATTTTTGGCCAAGATGATTATACTGTTAATACTGACAAAGTTTAGATAATTATCCCTATGAGGATTTTCTGTTACTGCAACAGTGAAAGTTAAAGAAATACGAGACGCAATAGATAAACACCTGCACGTACAAGTTGTGTGTTTGAGCACTGGCCTTCTGGTTGAATATGTCACTTATTGTGCATTGAAACCTGCAGTGGATTAACACATATGGATGGATATATGAGAAGGCAGCATCTAGCTTTACATGATCAAGATGATTTCACAGTCATCAAATCAATTAGAAGCCAGAAGACAATATGGATGTCGGCTGGCCAGCGGCTGTAGCCTCCCACAGGGGAAATCTTGGTCTTCTCTTTCCAAGCACGAATTCCAAGGACGGGTGTGATGTCTCGCGAGTGGAAGGGCAGAGGGTGGGGGTTTGCGGGGTGGTGGCGGCAGGGAGCAGTGCTCTCCAGAGCAGCCGGTGTCTCTCTTGTGACAGGTGATAAAGTTTGAAATGCCAACCCAGTGCACTCCAGGCACAGGTGTGGAGAAAATGTCCAGGAATAGCCAAACCCTCTGTTCACAAGTCTCATGACACTGCTGCGACAAATATCGCCCCCGCAGAACAACCACCGGACTGGAGACAATGATACGTGTCACCTTGGGTTCATGTCTTTTTTGTGTGCAGTATTTGTTTGGATGTTTGAATCCGGCAACTAGTGATTTATTCACCTTTCATTTCACGAACAAGTACAAATATTCAAATATAATTCATAGCTAAAAGAAAACTAGAGATATTTAGATATTAGATTGTAGATTTTTTAGCTGTATTTTGACCTTTCAGGCCATTTAATTACACACTATTAGTATAGTCAAGACAGAGATAGAGAGAACAGTGGTGGCTGAGTGAGCTAGAGAGTGAATTAAGAGGTGGAGCAGCGTTATCAAAAAACCCCCAAAACAATATATCTAGATCTTTAACGGTTGCATTCTAAAGCGCAAATAAACACCCACAACTCTGCACGGCCCACTGGATTTTGTGCAAAACCAGCCGGATTGCACGTTTTACCCTGTCCGTTGTTGAACTCTCTGCTCTGTCTGTGAGTGCATAGCTCAGCCCCACCCTCAGTCAAACAGAGCGAGAGCAGAAGAGAGACGGCGGCAGCAGTGTAACCTAGTTGCTATGCAATGAGTCCTCACTAAGCTATGTTATTGGCTGGGGGCTACACACCACTGTCTGAAGTCTGATGCCCAAAAATATCCTGGGTCATAAGTGATGACTGAGAGGGTTTACTTTTGTGTGAGACTCTACATTATATATATATATTGTTTTGTTGAAATTCTGCCAAGTATACCTTTCCGGTATCCAGTAAACAGTATTTTGTTGAATGCAGATTAAAACATGAGACTGCTGAAAATCATCTACTACCTGCAGCATTAAATAATAAGGACCATAATAACTGTGGCAATGCGCTCTATATTTGTTAACATTATTTTTGGAGGATGTCACAGTTTCATTGCATCTAAAGTTTTAAATGTTAATAAACAATCTCTATACATACTGGTAGGCAGGGGTAGATCTGTTTTTAACTGGCTTATTGTTCCAGCTTATTAACATCATTTTTGGTACCAGCAAAGCCTCAGCAGTTTCCTCATGCACAGGCAGACAATGGCCTTTTCAGTGTTACACTCTAGACCCAAATAAATACACTGTAGCATGCAGTTCCTTGTAATTTCCGACAGCTGTTGTTCTTATCGCAGCTCATTTTACCATTTACGTCGATGTTTTACTATTCTCACATTAGCCTCCTGACCACAGTCTCTGTGTGGCGACAGGGGCTTCAAGATGTTTTCAAATCTCTGCTGCTAATGTCTTGCTGGGGGTGGCCATCTGTTTTTGCATCTCCCACCGAAGCTGTGCCGGGGACGGGCTCCTGGCTCCTGCCTTCACTCGGCTTCTGTTGGGGGTAATAATGTGTGCTGGTTCTGGGAACCCAACTGGTGTCCATGAGTTTGTCCTTTACCGCCACTCATCCTTGTCCCAGTCACGCCACAGCGAGGGCAGAGAGCCATGCCGTGATGGAGTGGACTTCTGGGGGCTGCTTTTCATCGCTGTGAGAGGATTCTGGGCAGCCAAAGTGGAGTCACTCTTTCCACACACTGCAGTATCTCTCCTCTGTATGATGTTGTTAGAGCTGCATCTTATCTTACTTTGTAATGTCACATTTTAGACCCTCATTGTTACACTCTTGTCTAAAGAGACATATTCAGAACGTGATTACCGAGAGTCTGTCAAGCTTTAGAGGCATTAACACAGCGATCATTATTGGTGAGCTGCAGGTGTAAACATATGCATGCATCTGGCTAAAAAGGCTACATCCCCTTTTTTTTTAATGAGGTGCATTTATCTGTTGTTTCCTATATTTGTAAGTAATATCTTGCACAAGTGGCGACTCTGTGATGTAGTGTGATGTCAAAAAGTCACAGAATTACAATGAGAGTACTGACGAGGCGTCTCAGGAGCAGTTTTTTCTGTGTAAGAGAGGAGTCTCGGTTGTTGCGGACTTTGACCTTTTTCTAACTTTCAAGACCTTTTGAATACAAAAGAACATGTATAACGCACTGAAGGAAAGGGAAAAAATTAAAAGGCATAATAGGCCTTCCTTTAAAATGTCTTTCTCAATTGGATGTATTTTCTTTTAAAACGACTGTTACAATGTGACAGAATGCACCCAGACAACCCTCGAAAGTGTAAACCAAAGAGCAGAAAGTGAGAGAAGGCATAGTGATTTGATGAAAAAGGCAGAGGAGCAGGGTTAATCGAAAACCTGTGCTTGTTTCATCGGCCTTACCTGCCTGTCAAGGTAACTGTTTTCCTTGGAGCAAAACCCATGAAAATACATCTCAGAGAATGAGTACAAACTCTAATGTTTAATTTCAGACAGTATCGCAATAAATGGAAGAGGAGAAAGTGAAGTGATTCAGGTTTTTATCTCATTCTCCACCTTGTTTTATAGTTTTATTAACCGCAATCAGTCTAATACATTGGGCTATTATTACAAACATTAAGACGTTTGTAAAGGACACTGTAGAATCTATATGTCCCTCTTTATTCAGTTTTATCAGTCAAGTTATTTGGTTTGCCCTAAACTTCTGGTTCATGCAGCCATTCATGGAACAAAACAGTAGTATCCAAATCAATCACACCATCAGTGGAGCAAAGTCAGGACTTCCTCTCAGGCCCTTGCTTCTGCAAATGTGCTGATTTTGACAGTGAGCCATTAAAGGGGTGACTCGAGCCATAGATCAGGGTAATTGTGGCATTAGGCTGCAAATTGGAGCTAAAATAACCAGATGCAGGGCCCGATAGCCACGTCCCACTCCAGCGACGGTTATTCCAAGTTCAAGGAGAGTTCAAGCATAGAGAAGATACTGTAACCCAACCGGATCTGAGCATGCAGACTCCTCCAGAAATTATCTTCACAAATATACGATTTCCGAAGGGTGTAATTGTCTTCACGCTTATGGTCATTCATGCCTCATTTCATTTTCCATAAGTCTATATTTTCCTTGGCCTATTACAAGGGTATGTTGCACCTAAGGCTGGAAGAGGATACAGCCTTCTTTTTTTCTTTTGCGACGCTTTAGGAGGCTTTCCTCTGAAAACTCCTGTCAATATGGATTGTAAGAGATGGCGGTCGTGTAAACTTTTATGATAGCAATAAAAAGCCGCAGCCCCGCCCACCATCGCTGCCCCTCCTAACCCCCATTTCCCATCCAATCCCACATCCCTGCACCCAAGCTTCAACAGAGAGAATCATGGGATGTGACAGGGGCCATTAGGAGCCTATTGTCCCACGATTTTCACCTCTGACATTAATCTTTACTATTTTCTGGTGTGTACTTGTGTTTCTTAAACATGACCTCTGACGGAAAATCGTTGTAACATGTATTACAGCCTGTTAGTGCCATGGTGAGGATTCAGTCACTTTAAAATGAAACCCGTGTTTGTTTTTAGGGGGAATCAGTAGATGAAAATAAGTATGTAGTTGAAACAAACAACTGTCAAATATCGCTATTTGATAGTGATATTGATATCACTTTTTTTTTTTAAATGTCATTTTATCTTTTGTGCTACATTTTTTCTTTCTTGACAATTTGTTGCAACTAGAATGTAGCAATACGATTTAGAAAATCAGACAAATTGTGGGGAGACGTTGTAGTTATTTCTGCAACATAAATAAGCTCGGTGCCAGCAGGAGCACCTTTAATATTATCCATCAAAATTATGAAAATTTGTTTTAATTTTCTGCTCGATTTCATATTTTAAGCTGGTGGATGTCAATCTGCAGCTAATGTCGTGTTGTTTTCATAAACGTCATTGATTATTGTTATTCATTCAGACTGTCTCATGCTACAAGCTGCTGAATTACTTTTAAGACAATCCCGAAGAATCATCCTTTCAATTGCATCACTTCATTAGCTTCTACAATGGGACAATGAGTCCAATTACCCAGATTCCCCATTCCCGCTCTCTATGGCTCCATCTCTGACCGTCTGCGGGGTCTGGCTCGGTGCCAGGGTGCATTCAGCGTGCTCTGATTCACCGTAGTTATCTAAAATGTTCATTATTTTGCAATTTATTCAGACGGTGTGACAGCGTTTAAGTTTTGCCCAGTTTTCTCAAATTCTGATGAGGCCAGAGGCAGAATGGCTTAATGAATGGTCTCACAGATTGGCTAATATGGAAATGTGTCTGCAATTAAAGAGGATGTTGTGATGTTAAAAGGAAGAGGGGATGTTTTTATGGCAGTGTAATTTGAAATATTTTTATAAAACATGAAGACGAAAAAAATCAAAAAAAGAAAAAAGAATTGCAGGATATAAATAACAGATTATTTCAGGGTATCTAAACAACAATAGACATCTTGTCATCAGCCGTTTTAACAAAAGAGCGACACGGAGAGGAAGCCAAGCTTGACAAAACTTTATACATGAGGGTGAGGAGGAGGGGGTTGGAGGGATCGGGGTGACGAGGATGGAGGGGGGTCCGTGGCTTTAGGCAATGACTAAAACACAATCAACCTTCTCCCCATCTCCTCACGCTGCCGTGGCCCTCAGCCCCCCGCTAATTAAAGTGATACAACATCTCACAGGCCAGTGCGCACATCTAATGGGCTGGGTGAGGCCCTCCTGCCTCATATACTCTCACTCTATAGCTGTGACCACACACATGCACACTCTGTTATCCTCGTGCCTCCAAAGATCATGAAACCAGCATGGTAGCACCGATCCTGACCTTAAAATCTAATGTGTATCTGACCTTAAACAGGGGCTTTGACATGTCTATGAGCTCAAGTCAGTCTATTATACTGAAACAGAAACAGATGCAGAGAACACGGTACATGTTGGTGTCCAGTGTAGCGGGTATACATGATTTTCTTTGCATTAGACAAAGAAGTACACTAAAGAAAAGAAACGAACATGTAAAACATTCCATTTTATTAATTTCAATTTTAGTTGAATATCCTGTGAAAACCATGTTCTCCAAAACTCTCCAAAAGTCAAGGAAAACAGCCCTGTTTTAGCTTTATGGCAATTCATTTTTCATATTATCCAAATAATTTTTAATGGATTAAGAAGCAGTGGAATACAGTCATAATCTAGTTTCATGAAAAGAAAGCAGTAAAAATAAACAGTGAAAATAAACAGTTACTATTACGTGAAAACATAATTTGTTTTTTACTTACGCGGTTACATGAGCTGTAAACATTGCTGTTATAATGAACTGTGATTAAAATGGTCATCATATCCATCTCTTAGAGGAACATCAAAACTTTTATCACAGTCTGAAAAGCAGAAATCACCCAAGGTGATGTGGCGATGCTTTAAAAAGACAGGATCAGCTGCAGATTTATTATTTACCCCAACCTACATATGTTTGGAATGCTAGAAAATGGAAAGGACAGAACATTAGTACAAGACATGGAAGACAGAGAAGAAAAAAAAATAAGGACAAGGCAACAATAGAATGACAGACAAATAAAATAAACACTGACAAAAAAGAAAAAATATAAGAATAAAACAAAAACTTTAAAGCAAATGAAGAGACAGACTGAGAAAGAAAGAAAGAAAGAAAGAGAAAGAAAGAAACACTATACATGGACATTATGTGGAAAAAGAAAGACAGACACTGGACAGAGAGACAAAGGGAAAGTAAAATCTTAAAGAAAGTGAAAGAAAGTAAAACAGGAGGAAAAATAAATGCTTAAACAAAGAGATAATCAGCATCCAAGACAGACAGAAATATAAATACCAATACAAAGAAGAAGAAGAATGAAAGGGAATGAAAGATAAACAGAGATACAATGATGGACTTCTGAGCTGGAGATGGAGAGAAAACAAAGACGAGGCGAAGCAAACACTCATCAAGCAGCCTGTGTTTGGTCATTTGGAAACTCTTCCTCTTCTTGGATGATGTTCCCTTGAACCCAGTGTGTGTGCATGTGTGTGCGTCTGTGCGTGTTTGTGAGCGCGCACGCACACACACATGCATACGCAGGCTGCTGCCACTCGAGTTTCGCCTGCCAACATCAAAAATGAAGTGGTCAGCGGACAGCTTGGCTTGTCACAGGAAGCAGTAGGCAGCCATGCCACATGTAGCTCAGAGGACAGGCCAAGGAGGGGCGGGGGGAGGACGGGGGGAGGAAGGGGCAGTCTGAGAGGAGAATAAAGGGGATCGGGCAGTAAAGAGGCATCTTCGAACACCCCCTAACCTGATCTCATCACGCCACATCTGTTCAGCAGTGAACCCGTGATGTGCAGGTGCTCGTGGTGTCGTCATCCATATTTGATGAGTGTTTTCTGTGTAAGGCTTTAATTTTACATTGGTTTCAACTATAACACCGACTCCAGTTACCTCCCCCCTCTACATTAATAATGAGCACTGAGCTGATGTCGTTTGACTTTGTTAACTTGTAGTTAACTTGGCAGAGCTGGTAATACTACAAAGGCAGCATTATTGTCTAAGTGGCAAACGCCAGGAGGGATTGTTGAAGCTGCTGTTCTTCAAATGGCCACTAGATGCTGGCTGCATAATATCATATTGTTATTAGTGTGTTTATAAGGCACTGTAGTTAGTATGCAGTACACACAGCACACATCAACAATAGTGTAATTAATCCAGAAAAAAAAGACTTAGAACTGGAAGAAACAAGAGGAAACCAAATCCACAACTAAAATCAGAGCAAGCTGCAAAGTTGACAGTTATTCGAGAAGCAATTTAATTGAGAACACAGATGCTCAGGCAGTCTAGGGGCTGCAAAAGAACATTTCCTTCATAGCATGGACTTAACAGGCGATGCGAGGGGATAATATTTTTAAATCTATTTTAAAATTTAAATTCAGAAGCAAAGAGGCAGCGTAAAGGAGCCAAATCATGTGTGAAGTGATCCCACCCCTTAGTCATACTAATGGGTTCCCGTGTTTGTCCGTTTTATTCGGATCAACTGGTAATCATGGTAACACGTACTTGAGACTTTATGTTCATAAGTTTATCAGTGCAAACATTAAAAAGACTTGAACTCAGATTCATAAATTATTCTGTGAATGAGGCCATTCAAACACACCACACACATGTCGCAGAGTCAACCATTTGTGTGATTTTGGTCTTCAGGTTGCTCTTTTGTCAGGCATGTGTAAGCTGACCAATCAGAGACTGGGATATTCAGGAGGCGGGCCCCTAAAGTGAAAGGAGCTAAAACAGACAGAGGGAGAATGTAGTGCTGCAGCACTGGACAGTATGAGAAAATGTACGTGATTCTTGAACACTAAAGCATGTAAACCTATTTTATAAGCAACACAAAATTAAATAATGAACCTTAAAATGAGCATTGTATCATTTAAAGAGCCATCTAGCCATGTACTTACCACATGCAGGGTAAAACAAAACCCTGACCACTGCAATGAGTAAAGTCTGATTTCAACCCTGTTTCTCTTTAACCACTGCGTTCAGTTTCTCTCCATGTGTATTCTATAGAGTAAACCAAATATGGGTTTGCTTGTACAAAGGCGACTGGACACCAGTTACTGTCCTAACACCACCATTACTTGTAACATCTTTAAAGCTCACTTTCCTTAACAGCACTGCTGCTGCAGGAGATATTCATTAAAGAAAGGCTCTGTCTGTATTTAGACTCAGGTATTACATTACTAGCTCATCTGACTGTTGTAACAGCAGGAGCACAGCAGCCTGCCGCTGTCTGTATGTGGAGGTGGCATTCAGACTCAGAGGGCTCCTGTAATTGGAGAGACAAAGAAATAAGAGCGAGCGGGCTTTTAACAATCCAACGTCAGCAAGGCTCCATCAGCCGTGAAACAAAAGGGACCCGGTGATTTATCCAGCAGAAGGAGGGGGGAGCAAAGGCAGCGAGGAATTACCCAGAAAGGTCATCCTCAATTTCTGTCCAGAAATGATCTTTTCCCACTATGTAATAAACATTTATCTGATCCCTTTATTGGCTTTATTAGATCTGACAGTTTAGTTAAGCCATTTCCAGCCGTCGCCGCGGGTCGTGACAGTTAACGTTGCGCAAAAAGTTCCATTGCCTGGGATTGTATTCAGTGGAATGAAGGGGCAAGGACAGTAGGTCTGGGCCTGGCATTATTACCACTGTGAAACAAAGGCTCTGCAGACCTGCTCATGCACATTTAGATGCCCGTAAATATCCCTGTAACACATGGCAGAGCAGAACATCCGGATACAGGAGAAGCAGGGTGTTGTGTTTAGAAGAACATCTGAATGTCAGTTGAACGTAAAAGCCTGAAAACTGCACATATGTAAGCGATAAAGTAATGTAAACACCTCATAATGGAGGATCTTAACATGTATATTAGCAATTTTACAGTCACATGTATACAAAGATAATTTATTATATTAAATGGGTTTTTTTTTGTTTTTTTTAAAAAATAGCAACTCCAATAGACCACCATATAGCTAGCAATCACGATCTTTTATAGTTATCGAAAAGCTTTTACTGCATCTTCTGGCTTTTATTTTGAGCTGTCCTGGCAGCAGAGGTGACCCACATCAATATTTTTGGGAGGTTACTTCAGGTTGATTGGCCTGATGAAGCAGCATACACGCAGCCTTTTAACATATAGACATAATGGTGAGAAAAATGGTGAGCCAAAATTTGGTTTTTATTTTATTATTATTATTATTATTATTATTATTATTATAGACCTTATTGTTGCTCATTCGCTCAGTGGGTCCAGTCAAGCAAATCAGCGATGAGAAGGTCTGTTGTGATATTCAGGGAGGAGAATAACCTGATGTTAACCGACAATCCATTATCACAACACACACCTCTGACCTATGTTAGCTAAAAACTAGTCACGTGTGGGTATATATGACGTGGGAGCCAGTCGGAGCAAATTACATTTTAATGGAAATGTTTAAACACTCCTGAGTTGTCCAAAATGCAAAAATACAACTGGAACTTAGATCATTACTGTGTCTTGAACTATTCAAAGGGTAATAAATAATGTACTACCTCTGCGGTAGTGTTTGCAATTTGATTTAACTGCGTCCTTCATCATAACATGCTTGACTACCTCCAGTATATGTAAAAACAAGCTGAATTAAGACAAGCATGATATTTGGAAGTAATAAACACACCATGTCAGAATGGTCACAGGCCAATATGCTGGTGGAAGAAATGGAAAAAAAGAACCGCCATCTAGTGATTAGCAGGTTGCAAATCCTTCATAAACGCTGATAAATGTCGCTTTAAGACGCTCAGCCGTCCTTCTGTAATGACAGCCAATCCTGCTGTTGATGCTTGCATCAGTATGCAGCGATAATGGTGCGGTTGCAGAAGCAGTTGGGGTTGTAAACAACGTCTGTCATTCAGTTTAATAGACTTGGGGGCATTGTAATGGCTTTGTACCGCTTTCACATTCACTGCACCAAATGTGTAGAGTAAAGCACTGGAAGATCATTTTACCTTGAAAATAGATTAAATAAACCTTTCATCTCTTTCATAGCTCTATCTTCAAGGACGCCCCCCCTTGCTAACCCCCCCGCCGCCGCAACCCCCGAATAAATTCCGTCTCCATTTCAATCATTTGTGCAGACAAATGACAAAAAAGGCTTTGAAATTAATTCTTATTTGTCGATTTGAATGTTTCTGTATTTACTCAGCTGTCCCTGGGTGAAATACAGTCCGTCTCCATCGCATTACCAGCAGTCACCTCCCCTAGCATGACGGATATGAACACCAGGTACAGTATTTTCAATCCTCCTCCAAATAATGACCAGCCTGTGTGCTCATGTTCCTCCTATTTGAGAAAGTGCTTCTTATTAGTGAGATTTATGAGGCCTCCACGTCTCCACTCTAGTGGTGGACCAGACACCTCAGAATTAGTCATTGGCATCCCAAGGTTAATTAGGTTGATCATGTCTTTAAATAGCAGGATCATCATTGCTCTTCCTCATTCGCCTGGCTCTCTCCTCCCCCTGGTTCCCTCTGCTGGATTGCAGTAAGACTGCTCATCGGCTGGGCTCCCATTCAGGAGCTGTCAGGTTTTTTTTTCTTCTTCTTTTTTTTTTTTTAACCAAATCCTGGCTCCCAATGTGGGGCAGGCGGGCTAAGTTAGCGCGAAAGTGAAGTTGTCACTCAGAGACAGAGGAGGTGCGGTGCAGTGTGGGCCGGAGGAGCTAACGGTTTGCCTGCGCCTCGCCTCCAATCCAGACCATCTGTGGCCCCAGCTGGAGTGCCAGCGATGGTCTGGCACTTGTACCGCGCCATATTTACAGATCTAAACACAAATGGCTACTGCCTGATTGTTTCACGATTCATTAGTCAGACAAGCTCGGCTCTCGCGCCAGCCCAGCTGTTACAGAGTAAACCTTTGTCACTTAATAGGGCTGCTTATTGCCTCCCCATCAAACGTATTGATCTGTGGCCTCCTCCTTTAAGGTGAGGTGACTGGGAGCGTGGGGACAGACAGGAGGAGGAGACAGTGACACGTTGGGGTCAAGAGGATGTACTGAGGGTTTATTAAAACATGATCCACCAGGAGAGATGTGAATCAGCACAGAAAAAAAAACATCAACAATTGATTTTAAGGAGCTTTTTCATATCACGTGGACGGCTTATGCCTCCATGGAATCCAAGGAGCTCATTCGGTATTCACCTTGTACAACATTTTACTTCCAATCAATCATCCGCAGCTATAAATATACTCTTGATTTTTTGTGAAATTCCTGAAGCACTCTTTTAAGTTCTAATTGAAATACAGACTGCGGGTTCTCTGCTTTTTTTTTCTTTTTCAAATCAGTTGGGTCTCAAAAACTTTGACTTTGACCCCAGATATTCTGACCTCTATGAGGCATGACCAGTGGCCTTCTGGTAGACAGGAAGTGGGGTTTTACTTGTGAGAAATCTTATCACAATGAAGAATTTAATATATAACCTATATGACAACCATAACTGGACTTAATTTGCACTAGTCATTAGCATGTGCGCAGGTGGATTTACCAAGATGCCAAATTTACTGTTGTGCCCACATTTGTTGTCATTATGATAGATGCAGCTCACATAAGAGCTGGTAGTATATTTATCAAGTTGCTTTGTATTACTTAGCACATTTTATCATATTCAAGGAATCAAAAAAGTTGCTCCGGGCCCCTTGACGATATTAAAGCCAAGAGTGTGCTTCCAATCTGGTATTTTAAAAAAAAGCCTGGAACTAAAAGAGTGAATGCTGTAAGGGTATAATGTTCTGGTGTCTTAATACTTGAAGTGTATTTACTGTAAGTCATCACTTGGTTTGTTCTGTACCTTGCAGAAACGACTCTGTTTGAGGCCAGAGCAGCCAAAGCCAAGACCCTACAGTGTCTGATGTAAAAGGAACAACCACCTCAGCATGTGCCGCCACAAAATAAAAGCTGTCCTCAAACTTACGGACCCATTCCTTAGAAGACAAAGGAGGGGGGAAAAAAACAAAAAAGTCAATCCTCGGGTCAAGCGTTTTACACTGGTTAGTGGAAGAGGGTGCATCGATTTCACATTAAGAGCACCAGGACGGGCTCTACGCTATCAAAGTAATTCACCGATCTGGACTTCAAAGACAAGCTCAGCTATTGGCTTTCTGCCATTTTTGATCCGGCTCAGTGGAATCTATGAACATCAGCTGAGCGTGAGGCTTATGCTGGCCTAAACGGCGACATTGATCCGAAAAGCGTTTTTTTTTCTGTGTGTAAATTTGTCACAGCTGATCACAAGACCGAGGAAATGAGACTTGTTAAGGGACGGTGTGGGCGGGGCTGTGGGTCAGGTTAAGGGCGGATAACAATGGTGCAGATAGAGATACCCTAATGGAGCAATGAAGGTCAGACTTAACACCGTGACATTTCTATTGACTCGCTGTCGTCCCTGCTACAACATGCATGTCCAGCCTCACTCTTTCTGTCTCTACAGTGAATGACACGTATACGGTAGAATAAGCATTACAC
Source organism: Diplodus sargus (assembly GCA_903131615.1). Taxonomy (NCBI): domain Eukaryota; kingdom Metazoa; phylum Chordata; class Actinopteri; order Spariformes; family Sparidae; genus Diplodus; species Diplodus sargus. The sequence goes on from CAEMYA010000092.1 coordinate 9,727,817, forward strand.
GTCTCAGAACTTTGAATACCTGATTTAATTAACAGGTTATTAGCTAATTAACCCATGTTGATTAATGCTCTATTAATTCTCCTCTGACCCAAATGAATCCTCAATGGCTAAATTGGACATTAAAGTGGCAAACGGTGTAATTAGTAGCTCGGGCTCTGGCGGGTTTGCAGCTGTGCAGAATTAAGATGATTCACAAATCAAGCACAAATGTTTGATTGTGACGCTCCTCTGGTTTTTAACTTTGTTAATTTGTTTTTTGTTTGCTTGTTTAATGAACCTATAGTCCTGAGAAAACTTTGTCTGCATACAATCATTTGTCTTTTGGGGTCGTTTTGGTGCCTTCCTGTTTGTGTGCATATGCTTCAGCAGGATTGGAAAGACGTATTCAAAGTAACAGCAAATAGAAATATTTCCGGCCCAATAAAAGTCCACCTCGAATTCATACACCCAACAAATAGCGGACACATTTCAAGAGATTGACTGCAAACTGCTGCTTGCTCTGTTCTTTTTATACATCCATGAATGTAACTACTGTTAGCTTGTTTGCTCCATTAGCCAGCAGGTATGGGAGAAAGAGGTTTTCAGACCTGGGGCTAGCTGTTTAGCATGCTAACTTCAGTAGATATCTCTTCAACACAAAACATGGACATCTTTGCCACATCATCAAAACTGCTGTTTCTTCGCATTCTGCTGATAATTGTTTTCCCTTTTCGAATGTTTTGAACTCAAATTCTTACACGTTGCACCTTTAATCTGCAAAATAAGGAGTAATTACAGCTGTCAAATAAATTGATGAAGTAAGAAATGCAATATTCCCAACCATAGTTTAGCAACATGAAGTAAAACAGAATTGAAATGGTCTAAATTGTTAATAATTATTGTACTTAGGTACTGTGTATGTGCTTATATTTGCAATATTTTTTTTCTATGCGCATGTGTGTGTGTATAACGTGTGCCAGTATGTGTGTATAAGACAAGATGTTTATGCAAATTAGGGGTTGCATATGTGCAGGTGTGTTTGTGCACATATCCCTGGGACTTGAGGGCCTGCATGACTATGTGTGTGTGTGTGTGTGTGTGTGTGTGTGTGTGTGTGTGTGTGTGTGTGTGTGTGTGTGTGTGTTGCTTTCCTGCACACACACGTACACTGACAGCTTAGGCTTTGTACAGCTGCCGACCCTCAGAGAGGCGTGCTGGGGGCAGCGTGAGCCTCCAGTGCATCTATCATCACGCTGACAGGGCTGCCGTCCCCACACACTGTTCAAAGTGAGATCTTCAGTATGGCTGCTTAGCAAATAATTGATGGGGTGCTTCCCGCTTTTTAAGGAGAGGAGCAGTTAGACGGCAGGCCAGCGACGAGCACTTTTAAAGTGACGCGTGAATCACTCTTTCATGACCCATAAAGCCATCTGGAATAACAAAGCACCCAGCTCCCGTTTTGTGCTTTATTCAGAGTTTCTGAGAGTTACCAATGGAGTTGCCGCTTTTGTATTTGAAGCAAAAAGGCCTTAACTCTGACTCCCTGGTTTTTAATTTTATTTCTATTACCACGGTTTCATCCTAAGGCATCTTGTCATATGTCTGTGATTCAGGTCAGAAAGAAGTCATGTTTGTACTGTTTGTCTGATACTATGAATATAGTTAATGTCTATAAATGACAAATATCTTAAAACTAATTTCTGCTAGATGCTTTTTGAGTTTCTGAGCAATACCTACTACAGTCTGTTTCAGTACAACTGTGGAAGTCTGGGGCCTACAAGTTAATCTGTCCGCTATCAGTCATTGCAACATGAAGATCATTCATAAAACAAACAGTGAGTCATCACAAGCTTTACAAAGACCCTTACTGCATTTAATTTGTCTAAAATGAAATAAAAAAGGCGTGAGGGTTGTCAGAGGCCAGTAAGAAAACAATTAAAGTTAAACATTTGGTGCTGAATGTTTTTAACTATAAATATATTAAATTCACAGATATAAATACCAGCAGCTGTAACACTTTTGTACAGAAGGAGAGAACAGCCGCGCTTGCAAATTTGTTATGCTGTTATTTCAGGGCACAGGATAAATTAACCTGTTATTACAAAAAAATAGTTGCAAACACAGCCTTTCTCTGCTTCCACGCTTTTGCCTTACAAGTGGAGCCGCTAGTACTTTCTATTGCTGTTATTCTCTTTTCCTGTAGGGGGAGCATGTTTATGAAACAAAAGCTACATTTAAGTTGTAAATCGAGACTTTATATCTTTTAACTAACTAACTAACTAACCTCAAGTGTCAGTGGGTCCATGACCTACTGCGCAAATTATACAACAGCTTCTATCTTGAGTTAGCTAACATTCGCCAACATTCACCTCCCTAACCTACTGCTCGGACGAGACCAAGTTAATCTACTGATTTGAGCAAATGTGTGTTTTATTTCTCATGAATTAAACTAGTGTTACTGCATAGTCTTGTTTTGAGGAAACTTTGGATTTTGTGATGTTGATAGGTGTAGCATGCGAGTCAGAGAGAGTTCTATACTTTCAGCCCCTTAAACCCTGCTGACCAATGAGTTCAGCCTCCCAAACACAGCAAGTACAATTTTCAGCTCTTTCCTGGTGATAAAATAAATCTGAACTAGTCACAAACTGCAACATGCAGAACCATAAAAAGTTCTTTGTGTCCTGTTCCAGGAAACGAGAACTCCTCTCGGCCTGACATCTGTATTGACAGAACATAGTGAACAGCGAAGTGTGATGCCCGCAAACGTCTGCGTGCTGTCTTTCCACTTCCTGTTATTGTCCAGCATGTTTGAATGGCGTCTGGAGCCCACTGCACCTTCCCAGCAGATGGACTGCAAATATGGCCTCTGATTTATCTGGCCACTGATTAACTGTGAGAAAACAACACTCCACCAAATGTGTATGTGTATGTGTGTGGTGGGTGGCGCTGGTGGGGAGGACGCTAATATATTCATGAAAATGTATTCATAAAAAATGATAATTGTGATCGAAACCCCTCCGTGGCTCAGAGGATGAGTCAATAAAAAGCAGGCGAAATTGACAGGCGCCTGTTATATGGACAGCACTTGCAATAACAGATGGGGGGGCAGAGGGATGGACTGTGCACGGGCGCCTGATTGATCACACCAAAGTGGGTGAGTGTTAAAATGTTACGCAACAAGCTTTTATTTCCTTCCCTTGCACTACCTCATCATACATGGTTAGTCTACGGTGAGAGGGAGACTTTGTTGAATCTATTTTCAGGCCGCTACAGCTCAGATCTTAACACTTTCCATCGTTATTCCCTTGTAATCATGTGCTACTAAGTCATTTAGGGTTCATCTGAGGTATTCACAGTCCTTTGAGTGGCAATGTCAGCTCAAAATGTAAACGTGTATAAACAAATGTATACTTCCAGATGAGGTTGGGCTCTCTTTCCCCCCCCGCGCAAAGTTTTTTTCTTTTCACTCGTCAGACTTCAGCTCCCTCATTGTGTGAGCGTTTAGCGGCGAGTTGGACAACACTCAGACGTAGATGAATGTCAGCCATTATCGCGGGCGGCCATTTGTGCTGGTATTTGACTCACTAATGATCGTCTTCCAGGCAGGGTTCATCAGCCTCGACGCAGACACACACACACACACACGCAGGCACACTCAGACTCAATTTAAAACTTGGGGCTAATTTGTTCCTTTAGTTTATCATTTCACCACAACAATCAGCTTGTCCACAAACACACACCCACCCGGTATGCCTTTTAAAGCACTCAGTATATGTGTTTTATGGTTTTCTTGTCTGGGGAGTTTGGTTGTTAGAGGTATGGTATCAGTCCTGTTGGACTGTTGGCCCGGTCAGACCACCTGCTGGTCGGTGCCAGCCTCAAGTGTTGGCAGGCCCACCTGGACCCAGCACCTGCTTCTTACACTGGAGATGGCAGTTTGTTTATTTGCAAGTGCCTTTGGAAAAGATCACAAACAATTCAAGCTGAACAGGGACAGGGATTTTTTAAGCGTGAATCAAATCGTCTTATCGAGGAATACACAATTTTTTAATAGGGAAATTATTTTTAGAAGCACGTCTTCTGTGGAGCCATTGAATGTTTTAAGCTTGAATGGGTGGATGGGTAATAACCGACCCTTTACTGGCAAGAAAAGGAACTGATTAAAATACAAATTTACCCAGTTATTCCTGACCAACATGCTGCCTAACTAGCATAGCTAGTGTGGCTTATATAAAACTATGGCAAATATGTACTGTAGCTTCACAACGGCACGGGAGACAGCTGTTTGTCTCCCGTGAGAAACCAAATATAGGTAATATATGTACGTAATATATGCTTATGTATGTTTAATGTTACCAACAACTACTCACTTATTTTAACCCAAACCATTTTCTCTTCCTAAACCTAACTATGTAGTTTTTCCTAAACCTAACCAAACCACGACTGTTTCACAGTGTTCACTACATGATGATGAAGGTCTGTTCTGATGGGCCCGTCACTGGTGCTCTCCTGCACATGTTGTAGTTTTTGTTTTGTTTTGTGATTCTCTTTATTGAATTATTTGGTGTTTGTGTTTCTGGTCACTTGATGGATAAGTGCAATATTTTGTCCTCTCTTAACTTGGGTTAGTCTCCAAAAACTTGAAAAACATTTATGTTTTTAAGAATGATTGTTACCGGTCTTAATAAAACATGATTTATGGACCATTTCTTTTGTTTATATTTATTCAGAAACCTGTTTTGTTTAATTTAAAATGCATGATTTTGGTAATTTCCAACAGATTTAGGGAAAAAAACAACAACAAAAAAACCACTGAAGATTAAAATACCACAAAATAGACACATATCCAGAATGTGCAATGTGGACCCTGAAATCTTAATGTTTGAATTTTGTTGCAACATGTTTTTTTTTCACAGTGTAGCTCTAATCATACATATACATATTTTAAAAGACCCATTTTCAGGGATGTAGAAATCCCAGTTCATCGCGGACGTGGTGCCAAAATCAGAGAAAGCGATGTGTTATCAATGTGTATCCACATTAGTGTCTACATCGAAATGAGTGACATGTTTTTGAAATGACGGGTGAAAATTAGAGAAGATTGGCAGCAGCTTTGATGCAAAAACATTCATACAAAAACATTCAAGAGCCACTTTCAGTCTGTGTGTTTGCACGAACAGACAGACAGTCGGACTGACTTTCATGGAGAAGATTCTTCACAGTCGGGTTCACCAACTCTCTCTCTCCCCTCGCTCCCCCCTCTCCCTCACCTCCTGGGTCCTGGCCATATATCTCCCCCTGTTCTCCCGCCCAATGCCCAACACTCAGCAACTCTTGGCGAGGCATCATTAGGTATAATGTACTTCCCTCTCTCTCTCCCAGGGATATTTTGGAGTGGGGCGAGTGAGCTGACCTTACTGAAGGGCTCAGACGGTGCTGCCAACTCTGTCTGTCTCTCTCTCTCTCCATTTATGCCCCCAAACACACTCCCCACATCCCCGCCAGTGTTTGGTGGTCACACACGGCAACATGATGGTCTAGTATTGAAAGCAATGTTACAACCAATGAAACTATGTTGTAACTCGCCATCATTAAGAACCAGCTTGAATTTGAACCACACAATGACTTTGCTCTGATCAGCTGTTTAATTTGTTTTAGGTGAACAGTATTTTTTGGTTTTCTGGTAACTTGAGTTTAAAAGCATGACAGGGACATTGTACATCAATGTTGTTTTTTGGTTTCTATGAACCTCCATAGAAAAGTTTACGAAATGTAATGCAGACTGCTCCTCTGGATACAAAAGTGTGATCGGTTGAGTTGGTGTTCCCAAAGGTCTACACACAGTATAAAGGCAAGCTGTAGCACAGAGGCTCTCTCACTGACGACCAATTCAAGTTTGGTTGCATTTGAGGTCCCTGATCCTCGCCTAGAGGTCTTCAGAGTTGATCAGCCAATACTCAAACAACAAATATTTATGTCAGGTATTCCATTTACAATTTGCAGCTCTTGTGAACATGCTGTGGTTCCCTCTCTAAGGACAGAAGGTGTCGTATGTCAATTAATTTATTATAAAATATTGGTTGTATATTTCTAACTAAACTAAAACTATACATCTATAAATTACATCTTTTTACATCTATGATTTTCTCAAATACTGTTTTTGAGAAATTCATTCAAGCTCATTGAACTTGTTTGCTTTCAGCGCTGTCAACCACTTGTCATAGAGCTAGCTCAGGTATGCACACATGACCTAAGTATGTTGTCTCCCCCTCTCTTTTAGACAACTGCACGAAGCAGTCTGATTGAGGCTTTGCAGCAACCCAGGAGTCACTGTTTCACAGGTAGGTGTAACCATTTTCAGTCCTTCAAAGGTTCTTGAAACTTACCACTGAAACCTAGACTAAAGTTTAATCAAGTAAAAAAACTAGTAAGTAAAGTATAAAGTATGAAAATATTACAGAGCAGGCTTTCCAGTCTCTTTTGAGCAGCTACTGAACTGAGTTGTTGTTATGGCGTTTAATAAAAGCCAATATCTGCATGATATATCACTTAAACACATATGTAACATACTATACATACAAAGATACATCCAAAGGAACACATTCACCTGTACATCCCAAGTCCTCCAAATGAAACTCTGGTAGCCTTTCTGGTCGCGCACCAGTATGAATAAAGCTTGGTAGAATAAGGTCATCTTTAAAAAAAAAAACATTAACTGTCAGTAAGTGTGACGCAAATTTCAGCCTACTGCGTCCGACTTGTGGCTCTGTAACAATCTCACATTATTTCCCTTTCGTACTCCCAGTGGACATCGTACTGTAATTCATAGGCCTTTGTCACTTCCCGGTAAACATACAATATGTCGTTTGAGGCGTTTGTTGCAGTGACTGATGCTGTCAAATTTACTTGCACACACTCATATACACACATGTCCACAGCCGACTGAGAGCAGCTCAGCAGCGCTCCAACACAATTGAGATACATGAACAAATATTAATATTTAATATTTAAGTGTTGATATTAATTATTCATAAAACCGGCACTTTGCAAATGGATTAAATTAATTATGTTGATAGAATTAGCCTAGATTTGGAGGTTAATATAATAATGTTTGTATTATATTTGCTGTAATGGATTCAGAGCCATCTCCTATTAATTGGATTGATGACAGTTCAAAGCCGCCAGGGTCATTTGTGCATCATCAAGGCTTTACATTAGTCAAGTTGAATGACGTGTGTGCTCGACTTATTCCAGAGGACATGCCTAATATAGTCTCCTTCTACTGTAGTCCAAAACTTCACTCCGTGAGCGAAAGGATGAAATATAGTGGAGGTTCAAAAGCATACTGTGTCAGGTATAGTACAAATTCTCCTTCATATGGCCTTGGTTAATATCTATAGATGAGGTCAATACCATCCCTTAAGATAACACAATGAAATTGGTTTATTACCCAGTACTCTAATGCAGTAGTTCTCAACCTCTTTGTGTCGCGACGTGTCAGAGAATGTTGGTGTTATGATGGGCTAATATTTGCACATTGTAGAGGGTCAAGGTCAAGGATTGAACCGCCCTCTGAAAACTTCAAAATAGTGAAGGTCTATATCCATATCCTCTGGCTTATGGGGTAAAAGACTCTTAACATGTACCCACAATGTCTATCTCTCTCTCGCCTCATTTCCTGTCACCTCTTCACTATTTGCAAACATGCCTGCAAAAAAAAGACAGAAATGTCATTTTAAATAGCCACGAGCCATGAGGCATCACCGATGTGTGTGTGTGGGTGTGTGTGTGTGTGTGTGTGTGTGTGTGTGTGTGTGTGTGTGTGTGTGTGTGTGTGTGTGTGTGTGTGTGTGTGTGTGTGTGTGTGTGTGTGTTTTCCTTGTGTGATGTAAGAACTTAGCAACATCCTCCAAGCTGTGGTTCATGCTGTGAGTTCCTGACCTGCAGGGGGGTGGAGGGGGAAGCCCACTTGCAGTCACAGCATTGATTAGCCAATTAGACACCTTCTTCAACTTAGCAACCGCATAATGTGTCTCATATTTACATTCCTGTTGCTCCCACCTCCTGCCAAGGTCACCGGTAGTTGACCTTTGACCTCTCAGGGCTGTTTGGCAAGATGATAGGGAGACACAGCGCTTAGAGGTGAGCAGAGTAGAGGGGTTTTTACTCACTTTTTATTCAAACTGGCAAAAACTTTTGTCTTGTGTTTATTCTCAATTTGGTTTTTCAGTGATTTTTGCATTCGTTGAAACATTTAACATTCGCACATCACAAAATTTAATGTATATTACTACTTCATATATTTTTAGCTGTTAAGCTTTTTTAGCTTTTTGACTCTTTATTTTGCTTTTGTGCACTGCCCTCAGAGGGTTGTAAACTTTTATATGGCTATGGAAGTATTGATAAAAGGCTATTTGATGTCGCTAATAAAATTAGGCTGATATTAGCTATTTATTGAATATCAGCCAGCCATTGCTTCCTGCTCCTGGAGGTGATACTCAGACTCTATCTATGTACAAAAACATAACATTTTCAGTTTCAGCCTATTTATGAAAGATGAAAAAAGAGTTGGTGTTAACATTGGTTTCCCACCTTGACAAGAATAGAAATCTGTTAGAAACTATACATTTTGTTTAATATATGCCACTATATTGGGCAAAGTAGAAAAACCAAAATCTGAGCAGAAAGAACCAGCAATCAGCAGCCTCACTCCAAAGACACCAGTTCTTAAAACCCCCCATCAGTCAAACTCTAGTTTCAAGTGGTCCTGTCCCTCCTTCCAGCCCTATGCCAACACACTTCCTCGCCTTTAAAATCATATTACATTTGCTGGGGCTTGCGTATAAATTTTCCCCGAGTCTCATCAGGGCCCCCCGCTCAGTATGGCCTCTCCTCTGACTGATATTGGCTCATCATACTTAATCTAGGGTGAAATTTCCTAGTCTGTGCTAAATGACTTGCAGCCTTCACGAGAGAGGAGATATTTATTTTTCTCAGGGCTAATGACCTGTCCCCCGGACCCACCCACTGATGGTTATTTACTAGGGCCCAGATGCTTGGGCTCAAAATGAGTGGTAATGTCAGCGGGTGCCATCCTTCATCGGGCCGCCCCTGATTGAATCCGAGTGATCCCATTGACATTGACTCTGTGACTTTTAAGGCCATTACCTTCCACCGCCCACGATGATCACCTCATCATCGCTTCCGAGCTGACAGCTGATTAGCAACAAATTACTGACAGGAGAAGGCTCTGACACCGGGTGCAAGAGGTTGGGGTATGTGTGTGTGTGTGAGAGAGAGAGATAGTGAGGGAGAGAGAGAGAGAGAGAGAGAAAGAGGGAGAGGTGGAGGGGGGGTTGCCAAGGAGTCAGGGGCCTCCTCCTCCTCCTCACACACACAGAGTCAGACACCCCGCGTACACTCAAAGTAATAGCCGTGTCTATGATGCAGCGGTGCCCTCGCCACCAAGCTCATGGTAATGTAATAAGTGTGAAGGGAAAACGCCAGGGCTCGTACGGTTAGCCTTCCAGCAACGAGTACACAAGCAGCTGCTTCTCATTGGTGGAGACGGGGCACACTTTCTCTCTGTGGCTTTCTGTTTGGTGCTGATGTGGATAAAGACACACTGTAGAAAGTAAAGGTTCAAGACAATAAGGTGTTGATCAAGGAACCGTGTTGGGTTCCCTGTGGTTTAAGTTTGATAACCACCTTAGTCTTATCAGCTCATTATATTACAAACAATCCTAATTAGTCAATGGCTGTGAATCAAAATTGCACAGTTATCTCGTATTTGTCTAGTAGCACGCCAACGTTAGCTATCAGCAGCACACACCAACAGGGTGTGCGGCTGTGTGGTTCAATTCAGCCCTTGGTGAATTCAGTAGACGACTCAACAGAGGCTTCTCTCTCTCTCGAAATCGAAGCCAGCTTTGCAGATCGCTGCTTCAGTCAGGTTGATAAACGGGAGTAAAGATAAATCTGCTTTTTAATCCCAAAGTTATAAAAATCATCATTGAGCTTTCCTCCCTTTGGTAAACGGTTCTGGAACTTCATAATCTAATGTGACGCCATGTTTTTATTCTGAGGGTCTGGCTCTAATCCAAACTTTCTAGCTGTCTCCAAGCAGCTGAGCAGCGGCTTTTCACTCATGCTCCGCCCAGCCCTC
>CAEMYA010000092.1:9746431-9808828 GCA_903131615.1 Diplodus sargus
TTTATCAATTAACTGCTCCGTTATATCTAATTATATTCATATCAATTATGTCTAAATGCTCTTCCAAAGACTTCTCTGCACCCATTGCTTTGATTTGACTGATTTCTGCCTACAAGCAGTTAAAATTTAAAGATTTTTCGCTATCGTGTAAAATGAATGCTGTTAAAATTGTTACCACGGGACATAATATTAAAGTACAAGTTCATCCAAAAATAAAAATTCAGTCATTATCTACTCACCATCATGCTGGTAGGAGTAGGGTGAAGTTTCTTAGTTCACAAAGCATTTTCCAGAGCTTCACAGCAAAACACTGTTGCAGCATTATCCGAGATGTGGACTTAATTTAAAACTTTAATACAAGAACCAAAAAAAAAACACGTCTCTATACAGTTTGTTAGCAGTAATCTGAGTCTTGAGACTACGACATGTCATCTCACTTTCCATCAGACTGGGAGTGAGTAGATAATGACTGAATTTAAAAGCTTCAAAATAAAAAAACAACACCTACGACATAACCTTGGTGTCCTCTCTATCAATGATTCTTGACATCATCAAACATGCTCTGCAATGAATTTGCCTGGAATGTTTTCAGATCCACTACACTGGTGTGTCATACAATAAGATAAAGAGGCGGAATGTACATTTATTTTCGCTAAACTTTGATTTAAGCAGGTACGTCCAACGGAGGCCAGAGACATGACCAACATCAGACAAATCAGTGCTCCCTTTTAAGAAACAGTTCACCACACAACTTTAAAATGTTCTATCCCCGTCATTCTATTGTGATCTAAAGTCAGTGTCTGACCAAACGCTTTAGTTTTCCACATCATGTCAGAAACCTGCTCCTGCAGTCACTTGTAGCAGTTTTGTCAAATGGGTTTGAGCTGCAGAACTAGAAAACAGGTTGTTTTAGGTGAGTTGTTATAAAAGGCGAAGAGGTAGATGAGAACAAGTAGCAATCACAAAAGAAATGCTCTTTCAGTTATGAAAAAATACACAATTACATCATTTTTTAAATCTAAATCTTCTTTGTTAAACTCAAGAAAACCAATCTGCGTCCCATGTAGCCCTGCTGAAAGAGGATAACTGCAGCAGCGCATATGCAGGTCTAATCTACAGTCAGTTGTATATTAAAGGGCTTATTTTGGTATTGTTCTGGAAAAAAAAAAACCCTGCATACATACTCTTTGTGTCAAAAAGCTTAAACAGTTTGCTGAGTGAAGAGGATGAGCTTACAATTTCTGATCCATTAAGGATTACCAGGAAGTTTGGTCCAGCTGCAGAAAGTGCAACACATCGCAGCAGTTGTTGCTGCTCAAGGGCATTAATCTCATTCCCAGCAGCAGCTAAGTGTCCTAAAACAACCACCCTGGCCTCCGCCTTAATCCCTAAACTGTTGTAAAAATTGTTTTCGCTTTTCTTCGGAATCCTGGCAGGAATTACAAGATAGGGAACCAGATGTATCTTCTAAGACTAAAAGAAAAAATGTAAAAGGAAGCAGGAGATTAAGACTAATGCCTTTCAATATTGTTGTACAGATGAAACTTTCCAGAAAAAAAGTACTAGAAGACTAAGCGACAATGCCATTTCATTCCCAGAAAGAGCTCAGTGGCCCAGATGCTACAAGGATAGATTAGACATTAGTGCTGGAACATTTTGTAGTGCAACATTTCATTTTTAACTTCCTTTATTTTCCAGTTTGTGATGTACTGCTCTGCATATGGCATCTAAGCAGACAAATAAAGTTGCTTGGTGATATTTTTGCTTTATATTCCATCTCTTAATTATTTGATTACTTAGTTACAGGACACATTAGTCAGCAAGGAGTTTTTGGAAAATAAATAAATTCTATGTAAATAAACTCAGCACCAAATTTGCATTTGTAGTCCAAGAACAACAAGAACAACAAAAAAAGACAAAAACAGAATGGCACTTAATAGAGTGCATACTTTCGCCAAGGCAAACTAGTCTCTCTTAGAGTTACCAGCCACCTAAATATGATGATTTTTTTTTCCATCAAGATGAATGGATTACTCCCTGGAAAGAAGCTAAAGACAATAAAATGAAAATGTAAGAATTTAGTTTAAAACATTAAGAAAATGAATTCATGTTGACAGTATGTCATCTTTACGGTATTGCAGAGATATCTTGTGAAGTTAGCATGCTAAACAGCTAGCCCGGGTCCAGAAAACCTTTTCTCCCAGCAGTCCAATGACAGCTCCAGTTAGCAGTTACTCCGGGGATATGCTGCCCCATATTTATATGGAGTATAACTTCAAGAGGTGGCCAATTCTTATATTCCCCACCTTTAAAGAAAATGAAGGAAAATCCTGGACCTGTCCCTTCATCTGGATCCACACTAAAAGTTGACTGAAGCCTTTTATGGATCTGTCCTTGTCTTCTTCAGCTTTTAGTCATTTTGATTAAGGTAAGCCAGAGGTTGGCTGTGCAGGTTACCTCAATCAGTTTTAAATTCTGAATTCTCTTCACTACGAATCAGCAGAACAAAGTTTTGAATAAACTGACACCACAGTAATGTTTCAAAACAACCTGATGCAAAAAACCCACAAATTCTGTTATTTTTCTGGTGGAGCACTTTAAGAAATAACAATCACAAAACATATTGCTTAACATCTGTGTCTCATGGAAGAGCCATCATAGCCCTGTGAGAACTAATGAGGGGTTCCTCAGGGAGCCGAACTCGGCTCCAGTGTAGTTATGATCAGAGCAAACCTTGATTCTTCCCCATGAAGCATTTATTTTGTGATTTGATGAAGTCTTATTATCACAAAAGTCGTGATCTAAAAAGATTTTACTCTTCAACCCAATTTAGGTCAGTGTTAACCAAGTCTAGACCTTTTGAATTTCAACTCTCTAAATGATTCAAATACACATTTGGTTTCAGCAATCTGCAGCAGAGGTTTTTGCATGTGGTTCGGTATTGTTCCCCCTCACGAGAAGCCTCTTTCTTGGGTCGGTTCTTTTCAGGAACATGTACACAGAGTATTTTCACACTCCTTTCTTCTGTGGCAGTCTGACTTCACCCCCCGCTCTGTGGGAAGAGCAAAGAGCTGTCCCCGGCACTTTGTGTCAAGGCCTGAAGCACGGTCAGCCAGAGACGTCCAGACGTCCTCGATGTGAAGAGAATGGGAGAGGAAGAGAAACTCTGTGTGACACTGGGGGGGGGAGAGGAGGTGGAGGGGTGGAGGAGAAGGCGAGGCCGCATCAGACGGCTGCCGAGCTGCATCCAAGTGTCAGTGTCCCAAAATAGTGGCGAGCAACAACCAGACTGAAGACACCAAACAAACAACAGCTCTCAGATCAAGTAAACATCGGCTAGCACAAGAGACACGACAAACTGTGAAGCCTCCCTCTGTCTTCCGGTCTCGTTAATCAGAGCTGCGGAGAAAGCAATCGGAGGGGACACCCGTCTTATTAGAGGAGGCTTCAGCCGTCTCTCCCCTCCTCTGACCGAGGTCCTCGCAAACACTTTGCCTTCGATAAAACGTTGACAAGCTCCCTCTGTGTGGTGCTGTGTGGACACAGAGGACAGAGTCTCGTCTCCAGCAGATGTCTTGTGGCGCCGACTATAAATAAAGCCAATGAGACCAGCCGGCCGCTGACGAGCACAAGCCGCCGCAAGGCCGTGTTAGCTTTGCAAAGGGCCTGTCTAGTCTTGGCACGGCAGGCAGGCTAACATTTGGCGGGCCCTGCGTCGAAGCCTGTGATGCCTGTGAGTTTTGTGTTTAGGGTTTGAGAGGGAAATAAGGATTCTAGCCCCTAGATCTGAGGCTTTATCAAAGTTGTTTACCATGTAGGAGAGGAAATGGTGGACACCGAGGTGAACAAAAGGAGCTTGGTGGCGAGGCGCCTAAGGAAACAAATGCACGGATGCTGTGGAAAACATGTCATGCATTGTTAATTTCTCCTCTGCACGGTACCATATAGTCAATTTAGCATGCGTTTAACATCAGCGAGAGGAAGTATAACATCTACCGTATTCACCATAACATAATGTGCCATTAAATGCAGCGCAACAGTGAGAGAAGAGTGTACCAGTGTAGCTTTGTGTTTCATTGATGACCCTGACAATCCCAAAGGACATTGGTAGCCTGGGGGCCTGTCTGTCTCTATTTAAACCAGTCTAACAGCGCCTTGTTTAGAAAGGAGAGACTTTCACTTGCCAAGACAGTGTAGGCACTCTCAATTAAGATGTAATGCAGTGCCATTTTATAGCACATTTCATTATTGGACGTATCCGTAGTTAACGCTTTGTGAAAGAAAATATCCCAAGTCGGCCATCACATGGAAGACTTAACTGTGTCTCCGCGATAATCATCACAAATGTGATATTTCGGCACTAATAAAATGGCTGATACACAAATCACCCCCTGCTTCTATAAGAAACATTCAGAGAATAAGTAGGACCACTTTAATTTCATGTTCCATTACACGCAGACTAAGCGCACAATTACATCCTGGCACATTTTTCTACGTTAAGTCTGACAGAAAAATGGAGGACAGAAATCAGATTCATAAAAAAAAAAGGGGGTGGGCGACGACAGATTGTCACAGTGAATCAGTGAGAAGTCAGGAAGAAGGTGGTGGGGCGGTAGACGGGGAGTTGTCCTTATGAAAAACCTACGTCAGAGTCCAGGAGTGCAGGCTTCAGTGGATGTGAAATGTGTGTCCTCTATCACGGCTGTACCGGGGTCTGATCTTAAATCATTTTTGGACGAGCAGCTAGAATGACAGCTGTAATCCACTGCGCTGTCTCGGAGAACTCACCCATAGAAAACCCCCATGAACTCCAAAAACTCAGCTGTTTCTGACCAACATGTAGCCTCTAGTATATTTGAAATTAACATAAAAACATGTTTGTAGTTTTGAGGTTTTACAGGGGGCACTGACTTTCCACAATCTTGACGGACACTAGCAAATTTGCTAAATAAAACGGCTTGTCGTTCAAGGAAATGGTTTGCAGATACAACATGTGTTTATATTGGAAGCGATGGTGCGACGGAGGCAGTCTCAGTCTGTATATATTTTAACTCTGGACAGATCCTTGCTTTCATTATAAGCTAGGCTGTTGGCTTCCTGGCTGCGGCTTCGTACAAAGATATGTGAGCAGTATCGATCTTTCCTGTTACTCCAGTAAAACTCCAAAAATCTGGTTCAGGTGTTGGTTTGTTTACAGAGATGTCTTGTCTATTTATCATGAGGATGTCAGCGTCAGATTAATGGCAGATTAATCACAGTTGATAGGCTATTACTTGACATGTAATCAATCAAATACAGCAATACAAAACAAGATACAGCAAACTATTGTTTGAAGGTGTATTTGCTCGAGGACAGTGGTCTCTAAGACAGTCTTTGTGTTTGCCACTTCAATACAAGATGTGTATTTGGTTGCCTCTGGTTACCTGAAAAAAGATGGCAGCAAAAAGAAACCCGAACTCCAGGCTCTTAAGTTTTTTTTTGTTTTTTTTTTGGTTTTGGGCTGTTTATTTATTCCCAAAGGCCAAAAACAACTGGACTCTGTGTTTATCAAGTCGAAAATGGTCAGGTGTCTTGTAACGAATTCAAAATTTTGAAAAAAAGAAAGCAGAAAGAAAACACATATCGTAAATATTCCTATATGCATTCCTAGTTTATCGTTTTTTTCTACCAATATCATTCATAGCATTTCACTGCCAATTGTAATCCTAAAAAAAATCAATTAAAGGCTCTGAGCAGTGCCTGCAGCCGCGGGAGATTCTTGTTGTTTGCCCTTGCACGCACGAGTTACTATCTTAACTTGGCAGCTGACACTTTGCCAGAGTGGATGTGCTGAGAGGTGTATTAGGAAGTGATAATGAAGAACACACTTCCAGTTGAGAATGAGGCAATTAAAGTGGGGTGTAAACAGCAGAGGGAGGACTGAGTGTGACTTCCCTCCTGAGGGAATCCTCCAACATCTCTCACACCTGAGAGCTCTGCGGAGAACACTTGCTCTGATGAGGATTCCTGATGACAGTTAGCGACAGGAGGATGTAACACAGTGGCACAGTGCAGCGGGAAGACAGCCAGGAGACCCAGAGCTGTGTGGCCTGCATTAAACATGGACCGCACCTGCATATCCCAGCATGCTTTTAGGTTTCATCATTTGAAAACGGTAAGATCCAGCAAGAAGCCTACTGAGCACGACAGCAGACATTTTAAAGCTGTCTGCACATGCCGGGAAGTGCTCCTTGTGACGAGTAAGTGAACTCAGCATGTGAAATGGTGGGTTTCCCCTTTTGAAATAATAGAGATAATTGTAAATTAATCGTGGGGTGTCCTGGTAGCATGAGGGTTTAAAATGCTATTATTATGTAACTACAATGTGTCCAGTTCAAGTCTGGTCAGGCACCTTCGCAGTATGTCCCCTGTGTTAGCTGGCAGGTATTGACTGTGTACTGTCTCATAAATGCAGAAATGCCCTATTAACACACAAAATACTACCTGACTCCTTGGCAACCCCCCCTCCACCTCTCCCTCTTTCTCTCTCTCTCTCTCTCTCTCTCTCTCCCTCACTATCTCTCTCTCACACACACACACACACACACACACACACACACACACACACACACACACACACACACACACAAATAGTGATAGTGAATAGTGACTACTTTAATCTAAAATAAACAACCACTGTTTAATGCAGTGTGTTCTTGTAGCATCTTACCAACAAGAGGTAACAATACAGCAAATCAAAGGAGCATGGCATGAAGCGTTTAGTGACAAAAAAAAATTGCATAATGCATTAAGAAGTTCAATTAAATGTAGGCTGCATCTAAATCATGTGTTGGTGCTCCTAAATAAAAAGGTCAGGCGCACCAGTGCAATCCGTGTAAAAAGTTTGTCAATAGCCCTGCTACAGATATTATAACGGACTGGACTTTCATCAGAAGGAAAAACAGGAGTAGAGCTGGGTCATTTACATGATTTTTTGTGCTGTCCTGCTTGTCTGACATTGGCATGTCTTGTACAGCTATGTGAAATATATTTTTTTATATTGTCGCTTTTGTTATCTGATGTTTTTGTGTGTGCATTTCTCAAATAAACACAATTTTTTTTTACTTGTGTTGACAATAGAGAAATAATTTTAAGAATGCAGTTCCTGTGCGTTTGAAAATCATCTGAATATTGTTTTGTATGTAAAGATGTGTGGTTGTTTCCATTTTGCTGTGTTTGGGTCTGTTCTTTTTACTCAGGCAGTCTTTCGGCACAGTAGAGGGGTCCATTACTGATGACGTATGTGGTGATTTGGAAGATGTTGTAGCCGAAACTTCTAACCATTGCGTTGTGTTTTTTAAATTAATGTTAACATATGTTTACAAATGCGAAGCTCATATTATAAACCCCAAAATGGCACAAACTGCACATACACCAAATTGAAAGGTGAGTGTGTCCTTATTTTCTTCTAAACAAAGCTGCATGTTAGCTAGCCTAGCCAGTTCAGAGTCGAGCTGTAATTAGCCACTGGCTGCCAAACCGTTTAGAAAATTGTGACATTTTAAGATTGACTTAGCCAAAGATAATATATTTTACATGGTAACACACAAGTAAACGTGGTAAATGGTTCCGTTAGTTCTTCGGGCGTAGTCGGCTTATAATATTTTTCTAAGCAAGCCCGTTATGTCAACAAAGTCATACTTTTATGATCTGTTTTATAGTTGCCACCGTCGCCGCCCGTTACAATGTAGTGTACTGTAAGTCAATTTATATTAGCGAAGGAAGGCTAGGAGCAGGATCGTTTGTAGAATTTTAAACTTTATCTATAGGTGTGGCTTGGTTTATAGTGTGTTTTCTGGATTAAAGTGTCGACCCAGAGGCTTCTTAAACTCTTAAATTGTGTTCTTTCTGGAGGCGTGAATGTTTGCTAGCACACAAGGCCTAAAATTGCGATATTACGGAACGGAGTTTGGTATTAGTAGAGCGGGATACTCTTGACGCAGGTAACATGAGATTACATGTAAGGTAAGTCGGTGGCTGCATGTCTAAAGAAACCAACTAATGTTAGCTAGCAGACATGACCTACTCTAGATCGCACAAATAACACAGGTAAAGGCGCTCCAGTATCTTCACTTATTGAATTCATGACATTATTAAAGACGACTTCAGTAAGCCACTTGTAAATCTGCTCCAGTGGACAAAAAACAAAAACATTCTGCCACATTTACAGTCAGATCAGAGAGACTTAAAATCTATTTGCTGTAATGTTCAAGAACACTTGATGCAGCCTTTACAAATCTGGTTCTGACTTTTTGTTCTCAGCTTCAGGTCTGACTAAAGCAGACTCCTCCAGCTCAGCCATGCCTCAGAAACCCCAAAAGAGCGCCCAGACGTCACACTACATAGAGCTGGGAGGTTATCAGTATTGGCCTGTGCTGGTGCCACGAGGTATCCGACTGTACACCTATGAACAGATCCCGGTGTTTCTGAGGGAAAACCCCTACATCACAGATGGGTACAGAGCTTACCTGCCCTCCAGACTGTGCATCAAAAGGTAAGAAGCACAGAACAGAACAGGGGATCGGCTGCATTTTAATACATAAGATTTATTGAATGTAGAATCCAGGTGTGCATAAATATGGCTCAGATTATGAGCAATCATGTCGCTTGATAGTCTTTGTGATCATTAATCTATAGTTACTTCATTATCTCTCTCCTCAAGGAGGTAAAAGTGCAGAGTCAACTCCAGTGGTCGGCTCAGGGATTTTTAATTAACTGTTGCATATTTCATGCAAAGAAATTCATTGCAGTTTTTGAATGTAAATCTCTCATTTTGTCTCGGTTCATCCCCACAAATACCATATAGATTGGATTTCCTATTTGCCCTCTTGGATGGCATTATTTAATTAATGAAAAAGTAAATAGTTTTGGATTAATTATGAATATTTGAAGTAACAGAAAAGTGTCAGTTAGTCCATAGTCAAAGATGATTCTGAGAGTATGGTGACTTCTTGCATTTTTA
This sequence comes from Diplodus sargus, assembly GCA_903131615.1. Classification (NCBI taxonomy): domain Eukaryota; kingdom Metazoa; phylum Chordata; class Actinopteri; order Spariformes; family Sparidae; genus Diplodus; species Diplodus sargus. Next base: position 9,755,433 of record CAEMYA010000092.1, read on the forward strand.
TGAGTTATCGTTGTAAAGATTGTAAAACCTCTGTGCAGCCTCTTCATCCTGTCCAATGAGACGGTGAATATCTGGAGCCATCTGTTAGGCTTCCTGCTCTTCTTCTGTGTCGGGGTGTACAACATGGCCACGGTGCTGCCGGCCGTGGGCGCCTCTAGAGAGGACTACGTCATATACTCCATCGGGCTCTTCTGCTTCCAGGTACAGGAACACGTTTCCCAGTTTACCTCAGCCATGAGAGTTGGTAGAAATCACTGATTAGAATGCCATGACACACTGTGTCTAGTGACTAGTAGAAGTCAGTAAGACTGATATTACAGTAAGACTGAGCTGGCATCTATAATATCTGTAGTTCATGTCGTGTTAGTAAATCCATCTGTATGGTGAACTATTTTAGAATGCAAAAGCCAGCTCAGTAAAAGTGCCTCTCCTTAGTCAGCTATTCTCAGATGTTGAACATCTTGTTGGGTCTGATCTGCGCTGTTAATGCTGCCAAGAAAGTATTGCTCAATTTAGAGACAAGAAGCCGGGAGTGAGCGAGCCAGAGGTGTCGCATCATGTTCTGTAGTTAAGCTTCTTGGTGTTGGAGTGAATTCTTTACATAAACAGTCTTTTTGATAAACTAAAACATCATTTTAAATACCTAGTCTCACCTGTGGAAATAGTGTGGGAGGTTACACATTACAAATATTTTTATTTATCTGGTTTAAGTTACAGATTTCACATTTAAATATCTCTCTAATGACAAATGGTCAACTCATACATGTTCACTCTTTGAGGCCAAACTCTAGCAATTTGTTGTTCATGTAATAAGAAGTCATGAGGATTCACTGCGAGTTATTCCAGGTCTGTTTCAGTTTGTCATCTTTATGTTTAGCCAATTTTACCTAGGCAGGGCTCATTATACATTATGTAATATGTTCCAGGCTCAATAACATCAAGCTTTCTCCTTGTGTTGAGCAATGTGGTGATTTCAAATTAGCCAAATATCTTGGAAACTGAATATGTGGCAACTGCATGGTGTTACCTTAATCTGAGTGGATACAGAAGGACATTAGACCTTATCCAAAATATTGGCAGTTATTGTCAACAAATGAAAAATAATCAGTCCAGCAGTTGGCTGGACCAGGCTTGACAAGCAGAGTCTTCAAGTCCAATTTAAAAAAATCAGAGTCTATTGAAAAAGGCTTAATTTTTGAGAGGAAATGGTTAGGACACCTCTCATCAAATCATAAATATTTTTCTACTTGTTATCTCGCTGTGCGTATCACATCACTTGCCGTTGTAATGCCCTACTCTCCTCTGGATGTCTCCATCTTCAGCTGTGCATGCTGTGTTCGGTGGGTTATCACCTGTTCTGTTGCCACCGCTCGGAGAAGACCAGCCGCCGCTGGATGGCGCTGGACTATGCAGGAGTTTCCATCGGCATCCTGGGCTGCTACGTCCCCGGAGTTTTCTACACCTTCTACTGCAACGATGTAAGTTCATCCTCGGCCCGCGGTCCACTTCTACGTAGTGATTTTGTTCCCTTTATGTTGAAAGCGAGGATGACATAGATAATAATTTCTAAGTGCGTGGAGAGAAAGGGATAGTCAAAAATGAAATCAGGAAACTAAGTTAAAATAAATGATTGAATACAGAAGTTGCACTTGAACAAACATTGTACTTAAGCATTGTCTGGTCAAATACAAGTTTTTTTTAAATTTTTTCTTATTGTTGTTTGCCACAGTATAATCAGCATTAGCTTTAATATTTGTGCAATGGATTAGAACATTGTTTTTAGCTTCCTGAACTTGAATTTAATTTAACAAGGTTAATGTGCTACTGTGTTTTATTTGGCAAGACCTCTGCAAAAATGATACAATTTTCTCAGTTAGGGATTCAACAGAAAAAGAACTGGGCTTTAAATTCAGAAGCAAGGTCAAAGTTAAACACCCCAACCAGATTTGTCATTTGCTTTGTCAGCTAAACCCTTATCTATTTATGTGGCACCACAGACTCTCTCTGGAATTGCATCCAGAACATCGGTTTAAATCCTTAAAAAAAAATCCTCCATGACTCGATTTTGCTTCGGCTCAGTTTAATTGTGAATGGCTTATAATCCGGAGTTCACAGACAGTTCCACTGTTTCACATTCTGTTTCCATATATCTCCTCTGTCCTCCACAGTATTTTCTTTTATCTGCTTCTCTTAATGTTTCCTCTCCGTGCTCTTCCATGAAAATCTGACTTTTTTGTTGTCTTGTGAACCAATAAATCTGTAGTGCCAATACCAGAACAATACTACATTTGATAAGTTATCTCCGCATATTGGAAACAATTGGCTTCTTTTATTGATGTAAGAAAAGAAGCCAAATTGTGAAACGTCACATTTTGTCACATCTAAACGCAACTGCCTGATTTCAGCCCAACATTGTGTTCCTGTTAGCCGGTTTCTTTGTTGGTTTTTTTTTGTTGGTTTTTTTTGCTTTCACAAATCACTAACTTGACTGATGTATCCATCCTGCCAGACACTGTGGTTGCTGGGGCAACGGAATCATGGTTTTTAGGGCAATTTGTGCCATTTCAGAATTTATGAGTTGATATTTTAGTAACTTGCCCAACACCTTAACATCTGCATTCATCTCGTCCTTGAGATCCTGCTGAAAGCTTTACAAACACAGAGTAGGTGGATTTCCTGATGAAAATGTAATTTGTCAGACTGCTATTTCCTGTTTCATGAATAAACGCTTAAAGAAAAGACAATTATGATTTAGAGTTGAAACGATCTAATCAAAGAATGAGTAAAAAAGATCATGGAGCTTATGAGATATTTAGGTAGCCAGCAGTTTTTTAACCTTGATGTTACAGTACAGACACATTTGAGTTAATACCAAATAAAGCTACATGGGTTGGTGGACTGAAAGAACATTAATTGCCACATATTGTGATAACTGACACAATCAGTTGCTGGTTCCCGCATCTTAAAATGTAAGGATTCGCTGCTTTTCTTTGCCATTTATGATCGTAAATTAGGAGTCTTTGGGGTGGGGAATGTTGGTTAGACGAACTAAGCTATCTAAATAAGTCACTTTGGGCTCTGGTAAATTGTGATGAGCGTTTTTCACAATCTTTTGACATTTCATAGACTAAACAATCAGTTAATCAGTAGCTATGATTGTTGTGGCCCTGGTACCAAGAAAGTACTGAGACTTGATACTCAGCATTATTGACCCCTGATATTGTTGAAAATCAGAGAATCGAGGCTTATTTGAATGTCAAATTTATTACAAGTTCATGCACATTATAGATAATGTAAATATGTTTATGTGAACTTTCCTGCACAAATTGCAGATTTAACGTCAGTCCTCCCGGGAGACTCTGAGCTCATATCCTGGACCTGAGAGGCATTAATTGAATAAAGCTGAAGAGGAGCCCACAGTCTGGCTCTGCTCATTGACTCATTGTTCCTGGTGAATAAGCAACGCGACACCTTTGCTGCGCTCGCCGTTTGGAAAACAGCCTCTGATGACACAAGCCTGTTCAGTTCCTTATTCCAGCCGCCCACAACCATGTTATTTTTTTTTCCCTTTCTGGTTGCTTCTCATCTTTTAGTTATTTTTTTATTATTTTTTTTTTACTCCTGAAGTATTTGGCTGTGCTCCTTACTGTTCGCTTTCCCCCGCATATTGGAAGCGCCGGGTTATTTTGCCCCCAGAACGCAGCTGAAATCTGCTCCAGCCCAAACCAGATGGCTGCGTTCACGGAGCGGTCCGTCACTCCTGTTCCCCACCATATGACGTTCGCAAGTCTGGGAGCTGTCTCAGCGAAGGGGGCCCCCCGTCCTTGCCAAGACTAGGGCTCCGCTTCTGGGTGGCTCCACTCCTGTGGCAAGCCAAGTCCCTAAAGAAAAACTGATTTTTTTTTTTATATATTTAGCCATTCAAACTCTTGTCTCATCAAGAGTGTTTTAGAAATGCAGATTTGGAGGAGAGAACATGGTGTCTGCTAGGAGACGAGCTTAAAAAAATTGGCTGGAGCCGAGCGGGGCCTTGTTCCTGGTGCAAATTTATTCACTGTGAAATTCAGCAGGACTCGTTACATGAGGACGTGTGACTGGACGGAGGCCTACATCCACACAAATGGACAGAAGGGACTGAGACGTGGCTGTCCAGACTGTGCACACTTACTTATAGAAGTTTAAGTAACAGTGACGACTGTATATTTGGATTATGATCATAAATATGTTAGCAACACAGTTGGAAACTGTTTTTAGCACATGTATAGTTGTTCACTTTATTATTGTTTTTCAGGAAGTTTGTTATATCATCGTATGCAAGTGATATTAAGACATACATGAAATGGTAGAGATCAGAAAACCTGAGGTGTTTGATTAAAAGAAAAATTGGAAAAACTGAAAATGACAACAAAAAAAACACAGAAAAGATGCTTCGTCTTTATGTAGTTCTTCTACTCGCTGTCAGAAACTCAAAGATACAAGCAAAGCAGCAAATCTTCACATTTGAGAAGGTGGAATGAGCAAACATTTGGCATGTATGATGGATAAATGGCACTGTTCTGTGAATTGATTAACAATTGTTTAAAGAAGCTTAATTCAAGATTCAGTGCGGTGGACAAAAGTACTAAATGTTTTCCCATCATGTATTTGTGTGTTTCTCTGTGGTGCATGCTCACTCATAAGCTGATACAGAACAGGGTCAGCAGTCCAATATTCAAAACATGCACTCACAGTGTATTGTACATAGCACGGTTGTTTCTAATTTTAACGCATTAATTATTTTCTTGTTTGTGTTGAAGGTTTTAGTTTGAATGCATTTATGTATAGGATAATATTTTCTTAATCCTCCAGGGACCCTGCAGAAACCTGTAGATGGAACAGAAACTCACTTTGTAGTCGTATGAAGTCGTAGTGAGGTGTCCACGTGTCACTGTGAACCTGCAGGGAGTGTTTTGACTGTGTGGATGGTGTGATTTAACCTCTGCCCCTCATGTCCCCGCAGTACTGGCGGCAGGTGTACCTGGTGACGGTCCTGGCCATGATCCTGGCCATCTTTTTCGCTCAGATCCACCCTCATTACCTCAGCAAGCAGTGGAAGCAGCTCCGCTCGCTCATCTTCTGCTCGGTGGCCGGATACGGCCTCATCCCCACCATCCACTGGATCTGCCTCACCGGAGGCTTCTCCTCAGAGCTCGTCCAGGTTAGGAAACGCGTTCAGTGTTGTTATAATAATCACGTGCCGGGTTTATATAGGTGGTTACATATGATGTTGAGCTGTGTGAAGCTTGAATATTTTCAGTTAAACTGCTGAAGTTATTATTTATGGACGAATGGGTAATATCACTGCTTAAATTCTTCCTGCTGCCATAATATTTGCACCGATTTCTTGTCAAGTTTTCCTCACAGATTTAGTGTCAGTCTGCATCTTAAAGATCTTGCCAGCAGTTTGACTCAGACATCATGGTGCTGAACCATGCTGCTCTAGTAAATGTCTTTGTCATTTATTCTAATAACTCACTCAGCAGGAACAGGACTCGTTGTTTTTAGTTGTTGTCTCATAGCCGTGTTCATTTTTCTCCACACGTCAGTTGAATGAATATTTCTCCTCCTCAGGCTTTTGTTCCTCGAATCCTGGGGATGTATTTCATCGCTGCATTAGCTCTCATTTTCTACGTTTCAAAAGTACCTGAACGCTACTTCCCAGGTGAGACCGTTTTTTGACTTCCACTGTTCTTCAGAGCAACTCACTCTGTTCTTTCCATGCAATTTGAAGTGATCAACATTATAATACTAATTTCCTCCTGCTGCAGGTCAACTGAACTACCTGGGCTCCAGTCACCAGGTGTGGCACCTGCTGCTGGTGCTGATGTTTTACTGGTGGCACCAGTCATCATGCTTCATCATGGCGTACAGACACAGCCAGCCCTGCTCCGACACCCCCCAACACATCTAGGACGCTGCTCTGCCACGCCACGACTCTGTTGTAGGCTCCACTTTACTCTAAAGCTATATAACAGTTTGCCTCCCGTTATCTTCCAGGCTGTCACGATTTAAATAAGAGTAAAAATGATCGAGATGTTAAAGAGCATGGAAAAAGAGAAAAACGTGATGATACCATTTAATTCTTTAATTGCTCTGTCATTGTTTAAACCTGCTTTTTTTTCTGCTTTTAGGATGGTGAACAGCTGCAGTGTGTTCCAACATGCACAGGTGGAAGACGGGGGAGACATTAGGGACAGGCCATCAGTCCATCTCAGTGTCAGCACAGTCGGACACATTCTTACCTGCAAGTGTCTTCAGTCCACCTGACCTGTGAGTCTCTGTAAACAGGAATCAGACCTGTGACCTCCAGGATGAGAGGCGACATGTGTGGAGTGTGTGTTGTTCAGATCAAACAGGACCTCTTGAGCGATTGGAGGTAAACGGTCACAGTGGTTCAATATAAGTTTTACCACATTGCCGCCAGCAAAACACAGAAAGTCTGCTGTCAAACTAGAATATCTCACACATTGTAAAAGCCGCTTTCATTTCAAAAACTGGCTCAAATCTCCAAGGTTGGCAAGAGATCACACATTACTGTAAGTGCCTCTTAATGAAACACCATGTAGCTCTTGTTAAATTAAATTAACTTTTGGCCTCCTTCATTAAGGACTCACGTAAACTGACCTTAAAAAGGGAAAAATGAAATGTTCCAGGTGTTGGTGTCACCACTCTGCACAGTTATGCTAAAAGTATGTGTGTAAGTGAGTAAACAGATCTGTTTGTTCAGTGTTAAGATCTGCTGAGTCCAATCATTTCTTCCTCTACTTCCAAACAATTCAAAGTTGTTTGTGGTGAAACTGTGAGGAAGTTTCCAAAAAAAACATGTATCTTTCAGCACAATTCATGTTTAGACAGAAAAAACCAAAGAGACAGAGCAACTGCTCAACATGTTATCTTCATCAGTTCATCGTACTTTCTCATTTTGTCCTTCAGTGTGTGCAGCATTAGTGTTTTCTGTTTGTTGCTGCCGAGTCAGAAACGCAGTGTTTCAGTCCAAGGATGATCAAATGTACTAACTCTAAATACAGGTACGATAAAGACTGCGGATGTGTTGGTACGTGATGCTCCAGGACTTAATGATTTCTTTCTTTTAATGTTGTGTCTGCAATCAAACTGTCACATGTTTTAGAGCTAAGCACAGTTTATTACAAACTATTGTTTTAATGTAATTCCTCTCCCTCACATCTCTACTGTATTATGTTCAGCCCTGGCTAGTAAAGGTTAAGGCGTATCAAAAGGATAAGTGATGAGATTTTGGGGTTGTAGAGGAGCAGCTCGGCCTCTAGGGGCTGCTAGTGAGACTTGTAGACCTTTAAAACTGTGTCCCAATTCTAAACTTTAAACTCAAACTGATGTCTACGATAAAAGGTAATGCTGAGAGTGCATTACTTAAGCAGCTTGTGTATTTGTATGTATCAGTGTTGAAGCACTGCACAGGCTTGAGACTGTGGGGGGGGTGTATCCTACTACAGGCACTTTCAGAATCACACACGACACATCAACTCAATTTCCAAGGACTATGTCATGTTTTGTACTTGGTGTCGAGATGTAGCATGACCATCCACAATTTCTGCTCATCGTCAGTGCACACACAAATCAGTTGATTCACTCTACATGGGGGCATTTTCAGTTTTACTGTAATCGCTGTCAAGTTAAAGTTAGTTTGAAATTGGGACACAGTTTTATTGTCTAAAGATTCAAGCACTTTCAGCAATCTTTATCTACTATTATTGCAGTTCATGTTACAACTGCAGCTTGTTCCTGCACTGTGCAGACTGTAGATTTAAAGATCAGACTGCTTTGTCTGTCTAAACCGTCGAGAGAATCTTCAGTGTTTTCAGACAAGAGAGCCCGCAACACTTTTTCTTGAGTTCATTTAGGGTGATGTGCAATGTTTAAGGTTAACTGTTGTTTTGTGTTTTAATGTCTTCATTCCAAAATGCAACACATCGCTTGAAAATATAGAGGTTTAAATTCTAGCAAATGTTAGTTTAGTAAGCAAAGAGTCTTAACGCTTCAGATATTAATGCATGTCCCATTTTTTTTTGTGATCAATGAATTACAACAGATATCAGTCTCATTTTGGGATGAAAGTCATTTGTTGTCTGTGTGATATTTAATGTTTTTAAGTTGTAGACTGAGTCAAATGTTCTGTGGTGTTACAATTTCAGATTATTTTTTGTTGTTCTGTATTTAAATTATTCACCATGAACCTGCTCTGTACTGTCTGTACCAGCTTCTCTGAAACATTTAGTCTTTGTTAAGCTCTGAGAGACATCAGCTGTGTGTCTGAGACCCGTTTTGTAGCAGTGGAAATTTTGTATCTCGACTTTTCATACCTGAGCAATCAAACTGCTGAACTTGACTTAAAATAAAATTAACCATGTTGAAAAAGTGTATACATCCGCATTGTTTCAGATTCCACTTAACAGCATCCACCTCACTGAGATGACATTTTTTTTATTGCATCAAACAGCAGTATAGTATGATAAATACAATATAAGGTTTACCCTTGTGAAAAAAAGATGGAAAGTAGTTGTATCAAATGGTTCCACCGGTGAAAACACAGAAACTTGCAGGTTGAATTCAAACAAATGTGCCAATGGTTGTGTAGGTATATGCAGTGCTTAAGGCGGTCGATGTAGAGCACACAGAGAACTGGTTCATGGAAGAGTTCAGCGCTGAGAAATGGGTTCATGAAGACTAATGACCTGATTTCATATCACAGATTTCTCCTTCAATGGTTATTCCCTTTATGAACACGCCAGTTCCCATTCTGCAGTGGAAAGACGTGTTTAAGAGTAAAACTGGTGATAATCCATATTTATAGTTATTGTCAACAATTAACATGGAAAAGACCAAAACCGATTACAGGCTGATCCTATGGAGAAGTATATTGTGTACTGAAGGCTGATAATCTTATTCCTCTGTGCCACCGAGGAATAACTGCAACAGCATTTTTGGCCATAAACTATTATAAACGCATCGATGAGCTGCACTGTTGCACTGGGTGACATGTCACTTCACTGGCATGAACACACACAGCGAAGTCTAAAGCGACTCAGTTCGACATGCACTCATCTGCTGCACGAAATGCACTTTAAGGCACGAAATGTGGATAAATCCGCAGCTGAAAATAGTCCATAAGGAGAGAACTTTTCGCTGCTGTTTGGGTTAATGGTCGATGAAAACTACAGTGACCAGATGCTACCAAGAAACTACCAAGCCTCTTTTTTTTAAGTGAAAATACGTATCTGTCATCTGTTTTCATAAGAATAGTTTGACATTTTGGGGATAAAAAAAAAAAATGTACATTTTGTTGCTAAGAGTTTAAAAAAAGAGATATCTGTCTCACATCTACCCTTTAGGTATGAAGCCTTAGACAGCAGGCAGTTGTGTCTAAACAAGCATTGTTGCATTAAACTATTTCTTGTCTGAGCACAGTAACTTCCTGGCATGATTGTTCTGGTACAGTCTGACAAAACAAGGCTGTTTCCCAGTCTTCAACCAAGCCATCTCCCAACTATAAAGTCAATTAGTATGTTTCACAAAATGTCAAACTGTTCCTTTAAAGATTTACATCTTCAGTAGGAACCAATGGGCCTGAGGCTGAGAGCCCCGGGCAGGGAAGGGAAATCAGACAGTATTGAGAGAGGGCCCAACACTGCTGGTCGTACTCTGGGGATTTGTTGACAATAATAAAATATACGGAATACCGCCAGCCTTATCCTTTAACTGGAGCTGCAATTCCCATTTATTTTTAAGCATAAATTATTCTGAGACTTTTCTGACGGCTAATTTTAGGAGCTCAGAAATTAGGGCTACAGGCTTGTGTGGCTTCTGTACGGTTCAAACCTCCAAAGCACAAACCCAGACTGGTGATCTAATGTGGCTTTGTGTTTTATCTCGTCCTTATTTTCTAACAGAATGTGCTGAGCTGTAACTTAATACAAAAGAAAGTTAACAATGCTTACAAAGAGTTTACTGCTAGAGCAAAACGAAAACAGTTAAGAGCCTAAATTTCACCCTGACCGAATTAAACAACTCAATCTCCTTTAAAGGAAGAACTATAGAAATCGATCCCTTCTAGTATTCAAAGTGTCATGCGACATAACTGACGGTCACATTTGGCTGCGGAAAGACTACTGTGAAATTATGCATAGAGAAGGTCTAATAAGGACAAAACAAAGTGGTTAAGGTCGACTCCCAAACAATTCCACCGACACGAAAGGCCGACGCAGGCCGATTGTGACGTGGTTTCCCGAGGTACTGTGCAGCAAGGCAGAGCCCAGCTCAGGTAAGGCTTTGTGGTGCTAAAACAACAAACAACAACAAAAAAAAACATTGGCAGATCAGAAGGCAGGCCATTGAGCTTGTTGCAGCAAGTCAAGCGGTCAAACGCTAAGCTTAAAATCACATTACAATTTTTCGAGTGGGTTTTCCATTTCTCCCAGTTTTTAAAAGCGTTGCAGCATTAAAGGCTTCTCAGCAAACAGATACAGCTGAAAGATATGTGGGAACATCACTCGCACTCCACAGGATTTAGGTGTTTTAAAAGGTTCTTTTAAAAAAAAAAAGAGTTATAGGACATTGTTAGCTTGTTGTTTCATGAATGGTTCCAAGCCACACAAAAAAAAAGAAAAAATGCTCAATGGTTATTCGACAGCAACTGGCAAAGTGGGAAGATGCAACAAAAGTCACTGCTTCGAGGGAAAAGGTGCAGCTCCGAACGGGTCGAGCTCCAGCGGCTGTGAGGGTGGTGGTGGTGGCGGCTGCGGCTGCTGCTGCTGCTGCTGAGGTCCACTGTGGACAACCATTTCTGTGAAGGGCACCGCCCCGAAATCATCCATGATTCTGCTTTCTCCGAGAGCACTGTGGAGAGAACCCGTCCAGGACTTGCCATTGGCTGTGCTCATGTCGCTCTTGCTATCAGCGAGTCCTTGATACTGACCGTGCCGGCTGCCGTCCGGAGGATGGAAGGGTTTGGCTCCAAACGGGTCTAAAAGAGCCTCTTCCACCGGCAGAGACGCTCCTTTGTCCTTCCCTTCAGCCATGGTTATATCAACGCTGATGTTCTCTTTAGAGTCAGAGGTGCTGAGGAACTCGTTGCTGCTCTGCGAGTCCCTCCTCCCAACCTTCTTGTGCCTGCGCACCCGCTCAGGTGTGCGGTAGGTGGGCTTGTTGGTCTTTCGGCCTCCGGTCGGTGTACCGTGGTGCCGTTTGCCGTTGCTGCCGCATGCCGAGGCCTCCTGCTTGGTTTTTCTCTGGCGCGACGACAGCTTCTGGAGGCTGCGCTGCTTCAGTCTCTGTTGCTGTGGGCTGGCCGACTCCTCATAAGACGTCCGGAAGATGTCCTCTGCACTTCTAGAGGTGGTGGGAGGTGGTTCGGTGGGGCCTGGCTGGAAGGGAGAGAAGCCAAAGATGTCAATGCCCTCAGGGGAAACGGGCGGTGTTTGGCCCATGGGAACATCACTGCCACTCTTGCCCGGCTTCGAGAGGTTCCGGCTGAATGGCGCTTTGGTAAAAACATCAAACTCATCTGCAGCTCTCTCCTCGTGGCTGACTTGCCTGAAAGGCGCTTTGGCAAAGATGTCTGTGCTCTCTGGAGGCTGGACAGGCGAGGCCCCTCCGAGGAAAGGAACGGCACCAAAAACATCCACGTCATCCGCAGCTGGAGCGGCTCTCACTTTGCTGGGTGACTCTGGAGGAGTTATCAGAGTCATGCCAGAATCCTCCCGGGGACTCCTCCTGGCAGCTGCTTTAGCAGCGAGAGCTTTCCTCGAGCGACTCTTGACCCTGCTGGGATCGTAGTCCGAGTCAGAGCTGTGCTTGTCTTCGTCCTCCTCTCCCTCTTCTTCAGAGTCCATCAGCAGCGGCCTCTGTCCTAAATTCTCCGGCTCAGTGTCGTCACCGTGCTCACTGTTCAGGCCTTCTTCCTCCTCCAGCTCTTCGTCCTCGCTGCTTTTCGGCGAAGGAGGATCGGACTCAAAGTCACTCTCGGACTCTTCGCCTGATCTGTTATTGCTCTTTTTGCCTGGTCTGGGCTCTTTGACCGATACCGGCTGCAGATCCTCTGCAGCAGTTGGTGCAGGTTCAGGAACGATGAGCTCCTCAGTGGTCTGCTCAGTGCTTATCACATCAGTACCTGCGGACACAAGACACAAATCCAACAGTTAAAGAAGTTTTAATGTTCTCTTAAATGTGCATTTCAATTTTTTAGCCTCAGGCCATTCCAGATGCAAGTCTGATGTTAGAAATACGATGAGTGACACAAGAAGAATCGTGATGCCAAGATTACAAGTTTTCATTTCCGAAGAACATCTTTGGCCCTTTCTGACTTCTGCTAGATGTATTACTGAAAGCAGGATTACTTGGTTTATGTTGGCATGTCCACAAAATACAAATCCCAACAGTTGGTCCAATATTGAAGCAGAAGGAGGAGCAAAGGAGAAATCACAAAACTCAATATGGTCTAAAAGCTGCTCTGACTTCTCGTCTCTGACCCTGCAATAAGAAGAGCCGGCTTAGAGGCAGAAGAAATAACGCGCAGCTTTTCAAGACTCATAAAGTTGCTTTTAAAATGAAGTCTCCCGTCTCTTGTAATAGATTGTAGCTGTCCGTCACGTCCTCCAGACCTTAAAAAGAAGCCTTTTCTGCGTTTACTACTTTTTACTTCTGCATTTCTATAAATTCTTACACACAATTGGCATTTGCTGGAAATCGCTGAGCCTCGTGTAAATTTATTTCCAAGACATTTGCATAATGACAACTTAGAAATTAGCCTAATTAGCAAGTGGATAGTCTCCAATTATATTCAAAATAAAGAGTGCCATACACAATGAGCCAATTTATTGTTCCCCATTAGTGGAAGCTCCACATTAGAAAGCAGAGAAAGGGACCCCCTGCTGTGAACACGAAAATGGAAACCACTCCACGTCTTCAACAATCCAAACTGGCAGGACGTGATGACAGATAAGCCAAAAGGCTTTGTTTTTTTATATATATATATAAATGTAATGAGACCGAACTAAAAGTTTTTTTTAAAAAAAGGTCTAAAGAATAAAACACAGTAATTCAGGAAACACGAGGTACGCTGCATCTGTTCGCTTCACCCGACTTGTTCCAGATTATACTTTGTAATCACGTTCACCTCTCGGAGTGAGACAATCTCACACCATCTCACATCTTTAATCACGAGAGGAGATGACAGACTGACACACAGATTTGTTTTGCCGATGTTCCTTTGGGTAAAAGCTGAAGGATTACACGCCGCATCTGATCTCTTAAAGATACAAATAAGTGGTGAAAACATGCATGTGATTGTTCTCTTGTCTGATGGAAGCTAAAATCTGTTAGAAATGTCCGACAGCAGGCGGGAGGCTTAGAGAAGTCTCTTCCCTCACGCGAAGACTACGACGGAACACAGATAGATTTGATTTGATGAAGCTGCAGCGAGCCGAACATTTACGCTGAGCGACTCTGAACCAAAAGGTTACTGAAAACAAATGACCGCTAATTTTATTAGGTAACAGTCTTTGTCGCAGTAAAATGTTAATGTGGTTGAATTCACAAAATACATCCCAGTCAGAATGATGAAATTATTAAAGGAGCACTACGTTGTTTTGGGGGAGAAGTTTTAATCAGAGGAGAAGCACTTCATTGCCTGATGTATTTTATTTACATTTATTGTTTATATGTGGCGGATCCTGCCACCTTTCTAGCTTCAAACAGTGTTCTGTGACCTTATTTTCCAGCTTATTTATTTATTTATTTAGGGAATATTGACTTTTTTCCCCTCATTTAGATCGTCAATATTTGATCAAATTCTGAGTTTGAATTTCTTCTCCAAAACGTCATAGTGCCCCTTCAATCAACACGTTTAGAATTTGTCTTTTAAGTCACAGATCAGGTTGCAAATCCTAAATGCTGCTTGTATCAACTTCTTAAATGTTAAATCAACTGGGTTTTTTTTTCACCCTTTCAGTCATCCACTCAATACCTGAAGGTGTTACATATAGGCCATATTAAAAAAGCTATTTGAAGACAACACTTAAAGAACTCTTTAGGACATTTTAAAGACGCAACAAATAATCATTAAGAAAAAATAATCCTGAGAGGAATCTTAAATGACATTCTGCCTGTAAATTCAACAACATTAAACAAGTAAACACACACCTTCTTATTTTCTTATTTTAATTTCTATGATTTATTTTTTTTTCCTAACGACACGACAGGGGAAAAAAAGTACTTACCGGCAGTAAGGACTCAAATTGAGGTTAATCTGTTTTTACTTTGACACAATGGAGGATTTGTGTGACTGAAGGTCAAAAGACCTGTGAAAATGTACACAGCGCCAGTGTGAAATCATTATAAAAAAGGTACCATTACTGTACATGTTAATCCATCTGTTCAGGCTTGAATAACAGGATTAGATTAGATTAAAATATCAAGCATCAACTCGTTTGGGGTCAAATCACTGGACAAGACTCATAGTTTTTCTAAAACGTAGGTTTGGTAAAGGTGAGAAATATTTGAACTGTACCAAGTTCTCCATCACTCTACAATGCATCATAAAACAGACCAACTCAGAGGCTCTACAATTCTTTTTGTTTATCACCTTCATCTTGTAGAACAAGCTGCTCCATGTATTTGATTAATTCAGTAACAGCTTGTTAATCTGATAAAAAATCACTTTAAACATGAGACTGTAAAATTATTCATGTAACTTCAGCTTCAGTCCCTTTGGAAACACAAATAAATAGATTCACTCACATAAATGATGAAGGCGTTTTAGTGTTTGGTGTTTTACAAACAGCTACTGACTGATTTACCATCTTAAAGACATTCAGATGCCTCCACTGACATGAGCCATCTGTAAGTGACACATTATGCTACAAACTTGTTACCAATCATGCACAAGTGAAATAAATATAACTATAGACAGAAGTAAAGAGTTAATTGTACAACTACAGAAAAAACATGAAATAACTGAGGTGATCCGTAAATGCTCTGGACACCTGCGGCTGAGTCCCTCTGAGAACAACTTTGGAAGAGAAAACAGTGGAATGAGGCCAGGGGGGACATGTTGGATCTTAACTTCACCACACTGAGCTGGTTTATCACCATCAGGGCTTTAACATAACCAACGCAGGGCGCGCATCTCAGAATAAGCTGCTTAAGTTTTTTAATGTGTTCACACACGTGTGTGGGACAATCAGTCGACGTGTTTTGTGCATTAACGTTTGTTTTGACCGTCGACTTCCCGACAATACGTTAAAATCTGCTTTGCTTCGTCGCAGTCTGATTGGACGACAGAGAGCTCAACAAAGACAGCCATGTAACAGGAACATCTTGCACGTGGTGTAGTGGTGGAGAGACTCTAAACTTCATTATATTTTACAGAGCTATAAAAAAGGAACCAAAGTGAATTTTGATTTTGAATGCTTTTTATTTATCAGTAACATTCTATAAAGAAATACATTCACACTCACAGTATGATACAGGACCTTTTACATAGTCTGTTGCAAAAACAAGATATGTATAAGACAATTTATTGATCTATAGGTTTTATTTATTCTGCAGGAGCGGTACCAGGAGCTGTATGACTAAAACTGAAGAGCTGACTTGACTGCAAATAAAAATTCCCAAAGTTTTTACACATCTGTTCTGGGGCTTCTAGCAGGATGTAAAGCTGACTAAAATGTCTAAGAAACGGGTTAAACCAGACCCCAAACAGAGAGGCAAAAAGCACAGAAAACCTGCAAATGTAAACAATATATGACAACATATTCAATGTCTATGTTTGTTTGTTCGGACAAATCCTGGAATAATATCCTCTCACACTTTAAAAAAGAAAATAAAGTGCAGTTAATGGCTCTGGTCGTCCCTTTCATTTGTCTTTTTTTTTTTTGGCTTTGATGGTTCACTGTCCAAACTATAGATCCATCCACCAATACACATGAACAAGATGTTTCTGAATATGGCTGTCTTACTGAATGAAAAATGAACAGAAACAAAGCAAATAATAGTAATAATAGTAACTGAACTGACAGGCCTGACAAACACAAAGGCCTGATAAAAGCAGGCGGTGATATGAGCGGAAACATGACGTGGAACAGAAGCATCAAGTAACATTAACTGTTCTCCACACTTACCTTCAGCTAAACACGTGAATTACATCTTACCAAGTTAATACATTTGTACAATAATGTGTATGATTCATGTGTGCATGGGTGACTACGATGGGTCACTTTCTCACTTGCTGCTCTAAGGCGGAATAACAGCAGCACAGTGAGGATTAACAAACATACAGCCCTTTAGGATTGTATGGATTTAAAAACAACATAGAAAAAAATAATAATCTAAATGTTCAACATTTTGACGGATATCATCAGAACACGCACCGAGCACTCCTTTTAGCACAACGATTGACATTTACACTACTGAATGTGCCGTCAGCCGGTCGTGTTCTACCCAAAGAGAAACAGTTTAGGATACCAGGTTGTGTCACTAAGTACATTACAGGTAGGTCGGAGTAATGCTCCAGACAGGGCAGAATAACTTGTTCACCAGCCTCCACGTATACTTTCTAATAAGACCTCCTAAGCTGTTTACCTGAAAGACTTGCGTCAACCCATCACCTGATTTTCAGTGTCTTTCCTTTAATCAGAACCATTTTCCTTCTTCAGCTAAACGTCAAAAGAGACAAAATGTCATTCACTTGTAGGAATGTGGGGGGAAAAATAATTCTCCCAGTGTTGTTGGTCGGGTAAATAAGAATGCCACACAAAGGCACTTCAGAAATGGAAACCAAGCATCTTCCACTATAAAAAGAAAGCCTTAAAATTCTTCAAGAAAATGTGAGAATAATTGCAATAAAAAAACAGGAATTCAGTTAAAATGTGTGGTCACACCGCAGGCAACTTCACTGCTCTCATTCTGTCTGTCCCAGCTCGCCTGGCTGAAAGCTGTCCTGCAGAGCCCTATAGATAATGCAGCGGCAGCTATCGTGCAGGTCCCACCGCATGTCACACTGTCAGGATGGGACTGATCAAGTCTTGGTTAGCAATATGTCAGAATGAACAATAGATACATTTTGTGGCTATCTGATGATTGAACCACAGCTCTACTATAACATAAATAGGACGACATGTAAAGAAAAGCCAACTGTGCTGCTCTCGTATTTTGAAAATGCCGTAAAAAACAACATAAACCTGGGACAAAGTCCTGGATATATGAGGGACAATTTAGGAAAACCACCATTTTTTGGCACTTGTAAAGTCATGGCAATCTTCTGATTGTTGTATGTAAGAATTTCATCCTAAAGTTTTAGAACTGTCCGGCTATCTTTGGTCACCAAAGCTCTATATCAGCAGCTTTAAATCACATCATCACCAACACTTTGGATTGACAACCAAGGATCTTACCATGTTTCTTTAACCTAAAATTGTCCAACGTCACACATCATGTGGGACTCTTTCGTATCTTTTATAGACAAAAGCACAGAAACGAGGTAAACGGATTTGTGAGGATGGATTAAAGCCCCTTTTACAGCAGCTCTGCCTCTGAGCATTTCTACCATAAAACATCAACAGCTGATCAAATACTGGTGTTGAGATGTCGACCATGTCATTTTTGCTTATGAGAAGTTGCCAACGGTGTGTGAACACAGGAATATTTGACACCTAACAACCAACTGACACACTGTGATGGCACATACACAGGAAGCTAAAAGGCTGATCAAAAATCAGTTGCAAATTTTTTCATGCCAGCCTGAACTAACGACACCCAGTCCCAACCCAGTGAAATTTAACCTTTCTGGGCTTTAAATTCATTTTTTTAAAAAGTCCCTTCGATCAGTTTTGGTTTCTGTTTTTTTTTTGGTTTTTCCTTCGATCCAATTTGAGCTCAAATAGAATTCCATATTCATTAAGTAACAAGTGAAGACAATAAAGTATTTCAACACCTACATTCAAGTGCTTAGAGGGTTATATTGCATCATTATCTCGTCTTATTCTACTCTAAACTGTAGCCACTGGACTTTGCATTAAGCCTGCATGTTTAAAGACACAAGAGATGAATTTCACTGTAGAAAAAAAAAAATCTACTCTCACTCTCCTCTAGAAAAGTGTTTTAGCGTTCATACCTTCTATCATTAAATATAGTCTGAGTTACAACCAACAGTTCTAAATTGCCTATCAAAACATGACCAATTCACATTGAAGGAGCAGGAAGAGTACAGAGGCACAGAAGCTTATTGCTGCCAATATATGTAGGAATACTGCACTTTGATATTCACATTGTTATGCCAAAGCTATGATCTGTGTCGGGGTTCAACCACATGCAGTCTGACTGGTTAGTTAAGCCAAATGAGAACTGATCATCAGGTTAGATTAGAGTGAGTGTGAACATCAGCCTCCGCAGTAAAGTTCACGGTCCACAAGCCACCACTTGAAGCTTCGTCACAACAAATAAAAACAACAAAAACAACTGCAATTCGTGAGGAATCTTTGCATTGCATTGCTTCAATGGCCGGAGAGGGACGATGGTCTTTGAATGTAAACAAACGACAAAGAGCAACAAGTTTGGAAGTTCAAGCGTCGCCTTTTTTTCCCTCCCAGTCGAGTTTATCCGTACCCAGGGCTGAGCGATGTTTGGATTCAGTTGGTATCACTAGAGTGACTAATAGTGTACTGATGTAATGTACTGATATGTTATGTATTTTTTAGAGGAATCATCTGTTGGAGTCTGCTTTGTTTGATGTATAACCATCTGCCCAACAGAAATTCCAAATATCAAAAGCCTAGAATTTCTGAAGTGGGTACTACTAATTAACATGAGAAATAGTGAGGTGTAGAGTTAGTGATACGCATAAAAAAGGACTGGACACAAACCAAAAGCTACATCAACTAATTAATGAACTCTTTTCTTCTGGAATTAAATCTAAATATAACCAAAGGGGCCAACAGTCTGATACAACATCCACCATCTTCAGGTCACAAGCTGCGACTACAACAAAGTGTGAACACCGGCTCAATGGCTAATAAGAAACTTCGTTAGGAGAAGTGCGACTGGATTCTGTGTGAAATTATATTCTCAAATATTACAACTCTGAAAATTCAAAATCATTTAGAAGCCTTGAGAAATCTACAACTTTTTGTTTATGAATCAAAGCTGTAGCTTTTAATTAGACAGCCTGTGCATGTGAAACTGTTATTAAGGGACCAACTACATTCTGTGGTATAAATGGTTGTTAAATTTGACATCACTCAGCCCTAATTAGTACCAACCACGTGTCAGCTCGTCACTTCAGCCTTGTTATGTTCATATTGCTTTTAGTGCCGATGGAATTTTCTCCAGCTGTGTTCATTGTTGGACACAGTGAGTTGGAAGTTTTTGCCTGCTTTTATGCACAGAAATACAAATTTTAATTTAAATCAAAGAGCCTCAGTGTGAGCGTATGTCTCTCCAGCTGACATGGTGAGACCCCCTGTGTGTTAGTACCTTGCCCCAGCTGTTTTGATCTCGACAGGGATGTAATGTAACCCCAAACCATGGCAGAGTTAGTGCCTAGCTTCACTCAGAGAGCTGAAGAGGAGACTCAACACTTATTTCAGTGGACTTGCATAAAGGTTTGGCACAGCAGGGCAGTTAGAAATCGCAGTATTAAAAGCCACAGCTGATTGCAGTGAATTCAGAAAGTGCTTTCAGCACTTCACTGCGCCTGCTTTTCCTGCTTACAGTTTTATTCCTAAGTGAGTCAAAGAAGAGCAGGAGCACAACTACTCTGCCAACTGCATACGGGAAACAAAAGAAAAATCTGACTGATCATTGGTTTGTAATGCCCACTGTGGGGTCTGTGTAGCATAGCTCCTAACTGGAGGTCAGGTGGGAACAGAAGTGCTGGACAGGGGGTAGGGGGAGCAGGAGAGGGCATAGAGGGGGCAGGTGGCTCCACAGTGTTGGGTCCTCACGGTAGAGACTCCTCTAAAACTTGCCTGCGCTGGCCACAAATGGGACTGAGCCGAACAGGTCCTCTGGTGGGAGGGGCTTGGCAGTGGAGGCAGCAAGCTGCGCTCGGTCGGCTTCCGCGCTGGCTGTTCTTTCCACTGGCTTGTCTGTATGTAGAAGATCACAGGGGAGAGAAACTTAGAATATCTACAGCTATGACACCTCACCTCTTCTGGGCACATAAAAATGTGTTTCTGCACAAAAAACTACTGAAGAGGTCACTTGCTTGCTCTGAGCATGTCAAATTCCCGGTCGAGCAGCTCCTCCTCTGTCAACTTGGAGAAGTTGTCCTCTCCGAAAGGGTTCCAGCCCGACATGTCAGGGGGGTTGCTGAATGTAACGTTGCAGCTCTGAGAGGGTGGCGTGATCCCGTCTGAAGCAAGCAGCGGGTTTCTACTGTGGAGATAACAATAACAAACTGTTTCACACATTTCTGTTATGGCAATTTGAAATTAGCAAGGCTGTAAGATTTTATCTAAAACCTAATTCTGGGTGTAT
Organism: Diplodus sargus; assembly: GCA_903131615.1. Taxonomy (NCBI): domain Eukaryota; kingdom Metazoa; phylum Chordata; class Actinopteri; order Spariformes; family Sparidae; genus Diplodus; species Diplodus sargus. The sequence goes on from CAEMYA010000092.1 coordinate 9,775,980, forward strand.
AATACAATTTTAATGTATTCATTATTACTTTTATTGTTAGTGTCAACTAAAACACGTTTGCATTCTCAAATGTTCAAAAACATTATTTTTACAAGGACTGTCAATCGATTTAAATATCTAATCGCGATTAATTGCACAATTGTTCATAGTTAACACGTGATCACAAATTAATCGCACATTTTTTTTATCTGTTCTAAATGTACCTTAAAAGGCATATTTTTAAGTGTTTAATGCTATTATCAACATGGTAGTGGACAAATAGGCTTGCTTTAAGCAAATGTATGTTTATTATTATTGCAACAATCCAAAATGACGACAAAAACTGTACAGAATATTCTCCATCTCTGTTGATCATCTCTCTAAGGACCACCTCTCAAAAAGCCCAGTCTGCTCTGATTGGTCCGCTCTCCCATGCCTGAGCAGGCTCTGTCCAACATGTGTCTGCCTCAGCTCTGCTGACATGCTGGCAGTATGCGTGAGGTCGGAGTGAGTGTATAGTTGTGACAATACAAAGTTACAGAAGTCCTAACCGCTCATTTGAAGGCACAGTTTCTGAATCTAGGGTGTGTGAATTTCTCTGTGGAGTGATACTTTAACACTATTCATTTAGCACCAAGACCTACTTTAAAATAAAAGAAACACGGAAATCTTACTTTCTACAATGTGGGACTTTTAAATGCAGAATTAGCAAAAGTGGCTGTATAGGCATACAAAATAAATCCCTGTAGCTGGAAAAAAAAAAAAAATCTTAGTTTTAGCTCAGTGCAGAAATGAAAACTTTACTCACGAATCTCCTATCAGTGATTTGGTTTCATTTTAAAAAGTCAAGGAATGTAAAGAATTTACATCTATATAGAATGAGGTTTTAAAAAAAGTTCAGGGGGGATGCTACCTCGGGTTAGTGTATGAGGGATCTACAGGGGATGGTCCCCCCATCTGAGCAGGTACAGCTCCAGTTCCAGCAGTGGGCGTGGTCACATTATAGGAACCCGATGGAATCTGGAACTCAAGAGGGGAGGACATATAGGGGAGAGGCTGCTGAGCGGGATGATGTTGCTGCTGCTGATGTTGTTGATGTTGATGATGATGCTGCTGCTGCTGCTGCTGCTGCTGTTGCTGTTGCTGCTGCTGCCTGACAAAAGCCTGTTGGTACTGGTGCAGCTGTTAGGGAAGGAAGAGAGGGAGAAGAGGAGGAAGGGAATGAGGGACGGACCTTTGATATCATGGTGCACAATGACGGCAACAAGATGATGAAATGTTGTTAGAAACCAGTTCTGGATTTGGAAAGCTGGGGACACAGTGGAGGGGAGGGATGAAGGAATGAAAGTCAAACAGCATGTCGGACACCAAACACTACAAATGAGCTACGTTCCACATGTAATAAGGATCAAAGACTGGCTGACAACTTTAAAGCTGCACTGATTGATTTTCGGGGGAACAAACTCCAAAACAAGCTGACTGATAAACATTCCTAACATCTCATCAGCTTTCATGGATAATATTTTCACAGGTTTTTTTGGGGTTTTTTTTGCAGAGGCAGAGCGAGCAAGATTAGCATTCATTTGGAGCATTAACTTGGATTCCAATATTCACATTCCTTTAGTTGTGGTTTGGTCTCCACCAGCTCCCCAGAAAATATCTGACTCACTTGCTGGTAAATGGTCCACTTTCTTCACCATGTTATTCACCAGAGAAACAATTTCCCCCTGATAGATGTAGATCTGACTTTGATCAGATCAAAGAGGCTTCCTTTTCTTAGGGGATTCACTTTAAAAAACAACAACGAATAGATTTAGGCTTGGCTCTACAGAAGTATCTAGCACTACTGTCAAGGGACTTAAGCTCAGATAAATAAAGCAGTGCTGTGCAGATCTTTGAATATTAGAACGTTTTATGTGAATTCTCTTAAAGAGTTGAAAAGAAATGAATAACCTACTGAAACTCAAAATCAATCTTTTCACCTATGTTTCATGTTTTTTACTACCTGTGGCTATACATTCATGCTTCTATCCAGGCTCTTAATGTTGCTACTGTTGATTCATTCTCTGCTCCCTTTTACCATGTATTCTTAACAAATACTTATTGGGCACTTATGCACACACCACCGTTGTGCTTTTAAAGTACAATTAGTTGATCTGATGTCATCACACCATATTACCAATTTGCAGTCACTTAGCAAAGCTTTCTATCTACAGTAAGGGGCAGATCAATGTCACAGAGGAAACGCTGCTTTTAAACAGTTAGCAGGTATCTCGGGAATAAGAACAATCATTTTCGGAGGTGCTCTCTTCCCCTGCCTGTGAACTGCTTCATATGTCACGATGCAACACAGAGAAAACTGCTCGATTTCACCCTCTGTTCGATCCCCTCGTGGCTTCGCTCAGACCAGATTGCCTCTGAAATAAAACAGATGGTACGCGTTTGGTGGGAAACAGACTAAAAATTGCGCCGCCCTAACAGTACGCATTTGGAGGACCTGTGTTTGTGTGTTTGATTCAGTAGCTGTGTAAATACTAGTTTTCTGAATATTTGGACTGAGTCAGTAGGAAGTTTGAGCGTCTGCTTCCAATGCTGCTTGGCACATACACGAAGCAAATCGACTGAAGAGGACTGGCTGCCAGTGTTTGGAACAGAGAGAGCAATTTTAGGGCATTCTGACATTAAATGAAATGTTCAGCTCCGTGTTATTTCATGCTGTGTCACCATGTGCTTTGCTGTCATTTGCTCAAACTATTTATTGCAGTTTTGGATTTTGGTTAAGTCTTCTGCTCTGAAATTCTGTCATAATTTTGATTTAGAAGCATCCTCAAAGGCTTGAATGGGCTTGAACATGAACAAAAGCACATTTAATTTGTCGGGTGTCTATTTTAGCACAGACAGCGAATCTATTCCGTGTCCTGGTAGCCTTGGGGCCAGGTTCAGACCTCTGACAGAACTTACCATGGCTGCGTACTGAGCCTGAGCCTGAGCCTGAGCCTGAGCCTGTGCAACCTGCTGCTGATACATTGGCTGCATCATCATCTGCTGCTGCTGCTGCTGCTGCTGTTGGAGGAGGGCTTGCTGCTGCTGCTGCTGCTGAAGCTGGAGGGACTGTTGCACAGCCTGTTGATACTGAAGACAATTGTGAAGACATTAAATATCTAACATTTCCTCTTACTGATGGTTTAAGAATTACTCAACCACTACAAAATCAGTTCTTCGATGATGTGTGGATGTACCTGGAGGTATTGGAGTTGCTGTGCATTTATATGTTGTTGTTGCTGCACTGCTTGTAGTTGTTGATGGTGGTGATGCTGTTGATGCTGTTGCTGCTGTAGCTGCTGAAGACGCAGGTCACCAGGCTGTAGCTGCTGCAGGACTCGGTGTTGCTGACTGCTGGGCTGGGCCTGAATGGAAGGCTGCACTGAGCCAGGGGTGGGAGCTGAGTAGAAAGGGCAAGTCATGTTAATCCTTATTTATATAGCTCGATACCACGAATCCAAGTTTCCCTTAAGCGACTCATTGTGATTTGTGGTATAGACTGATGAATTTATTATTCTTAACTATTCTTTTCTCAACACCATAATGAGCACAGCAATCAACACAAGTAAAATGAATAACTGAAAGTATACAAGTATATGTACTCAGTACTGTTCCAGCTTCTTTTCCAAGAAACCTGTATAGACTTTAGCTATGACTCTCACTACTGCCAAACAAACCTTTCTGGCCATTGCTGATGGGTGCTGAAGGCATGGTCATCTTGACAGGGGTGACAGTGGCGAGAGGCAGGACGTTACTGTTTGCCGCTTTTGGCCTCTGTCTGGGAGCTATTGATGTTTCTGTCGGTCCCACAGAATCTGTTATCCTGGAAGAGAGGAGTCAAAGTTGTCACTTGATTTTCCCTTGACCCAAATCTATGTACAGGAAGGTTTGCACTATGTGCCATTCTGATGTCTAATGTGTTGTTCTGCCTAGATATATGATGAATTCCACAACAAACGAGTGATTACGTATTCGTTAATTTTAGCCTAAGGAGAAAAAAAATCACTCTTTAAAGCAAACTGAACTAAAAGATGAAAAATCCGTTCCTGTCGGTAAGCATTACCTGGCTTTTGTCATACTTTTCTTAGCAGCGACCTCACTGGCTGTTAGAGGCTCTGGGAGCGACGTAGGGATGGGAGAGTTCTGGAAAAAGGTCAGGAGACGATGTCAAACAAGCAAATGACAACAAAGGCTACAGCCAAAACTGTATCATTTCAGTAACTTACAAAGAGATTTTGCACTGGACAGTCTTTTCCAGCTAATTTGAAGGCAAAGTAGGACACTTGGTAAATGTCTGGTCTCTTCTCCTGGTCTGGTTCGAGCATATATCCTGGAAAGGACAGAAAGGTCATTTTAAACAGCATGCAGGACAATACCAGCAAATTTATAGTGGTAGATTTGCATCTTCTCTCTTTGGCCACTTGGTGGCGCTGTTGGTCAAATTATTTTAAAACGGAAGCTCCATTAAAGGATATATTGAGGGAAGCAAGCAAGGCTGTTATGATTGGCAGTCTGAGTGGTTCAAATAGGCTAAAGATGTAAATACATACATAATAACAAACTAAAGCCAGCAACAGATTCCCATGTGAGTGAACACACACAGGGAATCTTCTGTGCTGCACTCTGTATAATTGAGTTAGTTACCATAACTTGACAAAGTCATGCCTACATTCAAGTTACATCATGTGGAGGAGGGTTTCCACCTCAAACATGGCTTTTCTACCTTTCTCTAGTATAAACTGAAAATATGGCATAAAAGCACTAGTTCAGTACTTACACACTTGTGACAACCAACTCCCAAATAACAAACACATATTGTTTACTAAAGAAAATGCAAATGATTAACATGATTAACATTACATTTATTGTACATGGAAAACTGACTATTTTAAATGTTCTATTGTTGCGTCTTTGCTTGCATTAGTCTCATCTTCATTTTATATTTTCTCGATGTAATGTTTATTGTTATGGACCAATATTCCAAGGCAAATTCTTTGATGTGAAAATCTACTTAGCAATAAACGTCATTTAGATTTTAAATAGTGATCGAATATTATTCTGAGGTAGTACATAATTATTCCAGTATCATTAGAAGACACATTATAATACTGATCCATGTTAAGTTACAAACTTACTGATTAAACAGTGCAACTTGAAGGAGAATTTGGAGTTATCTGGAACGATAAAGGTTCCGTCACATATGGCAACTTGACTCTCCCCAAATGGAAGTGCGAAGAAACACAGCTTGTACAACAAGCATCCAAGTGCCTGTGGAGAGAACAGAAACAGTGTTGAAAAACAACCAAACCAAGTAACTTTTAGGGCTGGGCATCGATTGAAATTTTAATGTGGTACCAAATAAACACTTGAGTTTTGGTACCATATTGTACTGAAAGTAGGGGTGGGAGTCGCAGAGAAGTCACTCCCAACATGATATGATTCAGGATATTTTGCCAAAGATAATGATAGTGTCACGATACGATTCTGTGACTTCAATACATTGTATGTATATCGATACATTGCAAGACAATCATCAAACAACACATTATGATATCTGAATAAAACAAACCACAAAGACTACATTTACTGCATTGTGATGAAAAAAATAGAGGAATTTCAATCTGTGTAAATTAAGTTTATATAAATTGACACCAAAAGAAAATAAGTTTTCAAGGGGGGTTACAGAACCTGTATGTTCTAATAAATGCACAGATGTTTGTAACTAGTATTAATAATCTTATCACATGAGAAAGGGATAAGATATCTTGCTGTATTGATGTTTTGTCACACCTGTAACCAGACCATTTTTTCAAACAAAAAAAAAAAAATCTCAATGCATCAGTTTGATTTGGTCTCATCACAAAGAAGCTGTCCACCAGGAGATACAAGAGGAGCATTCGAGACAATATACAATATGTGCTTTTAATAAGACATGAGGGAGAATTATCTGAGGTAGTCATCACAGATATCGTAAACACACATGAAATACTGACTTTTACAACCACTGAACATGTCAAGTACAGTCCATCCCAGTGGGAAGTGAAGCCCCAACTCTGGCAATGTGGTTTGCCTTTCTGCACCAGCTGGGTTACACGGGACTGCTTAACAAAGAATTAATCTTCCTTATGTCGGTGGCTAAAAAAGCTGCTTTTAAATACAGGCCTGGAATCTGCTCCCCTGGCAATATGGCTGTCCAAACACATCCACATGCAAAAACGCTCAGCTCCCAAATCATATATTCAGTTTGAGCTATATTTGGCCCCAGCATCTTTTTGCTGATGATGCAGTTGGAGATGAAAGAGACTTTGGAATTAGCGACAGTGTTGAAACCCTCAATCTGCAGATAGAAATTCTCCCCAGTTCTCCACTCAACAAGCTAATCCAGTTTGATACTAAACTCCTAATCCCGGTCAGTCAGGATATCAACCAAACAACCACAAAATGCACGGATAAATGAATCTGACACATCTGAGGCACAATGTATAAAACAATGTATAAAATAGCAGAGCGTCAAAATGTGAGGCTAAAATAGAACAGGAAGTGAGAATGTAGGGGGTAGTCTACAGGAAGTTGGTGTTTTTGTTGAACGTCCCATAGTAGTTGTCTTCCTACAAACAAAGGCCTGTTTAAATCTTCCTAGTGTTCATCTGTTAATGTACACATGTGAGACTGGTTTCAGCGAGAGGCAGGTAGACACTTATTCACAGCTACAAGTTACCAGCAGACATGAATGTTTTCTACACTCAATTCCTAAAACTTGTCCAGCATCACAGCTGTATAGAATTACAATTGTAAAAACATAGCCAGAGTATCATGGAAGAACAAATGGATGACAGCTTTGAGAGACTCTAGGGGTAGAAGATTAATCAGGTTTCATTTTATATTACAATTTTTGAATAAAATAAGTATGAAAGCAAAATGATCTAGATAATAATGATTATTGGGCAGCTTTCTGTTTAGCGGTTATGAGCTAATTTTGTCAATTGTTAGAAATCAAGTGCACCCCTCTCCTTTATAGCATTGCACTTTCACTCCTCCCTAAAAGAAAAATAGCCTCACTCACAGTCAAGCTGTAGTATGACTAAATCAGCACACTACTGTCAAGTGACCTTTCTCAAATCCCACATACCACATAAAAACAACATTATAATAAACATCATATATTAAGAGGGTCAATATTTACCAGAACAATTGTGATTTAGACTATGATTTCAGCCAAATTGGAGCATCCCTGAGAGATACCAATGTTTTGTCTCTCAGTAGTTTCATTCACTTATTATTAAAAGCATCTGAAACCAAGTGATCATTTCAACAGTATTCGTCTTTTTAGGTTGTAACTCAAAGTTCAATGAACAGAACGAGAAAAAGTCCTAGAGAAGGTTACACATTGATATGCACAATATGTCCCATCAACAGCCACATCTTTATATGCTGCCCGTTTTAACTCACCGGCTTTTAGTGCATCAATTTGCACTGCACCTCAAAATGGCTGCTGTCCAAGGCCTTGTTCCTGCCTCTCTACCTCACACCTTTAAAAACAGCCAAGGCCTATTTCACACGAGCTTATCGAGCTTCTCAACTGGGGCCTAATTATCTTAAACAGAGGGAAAACAGAAAAGGACAAGCAGGGAGGGAGAAATAGGATGAGGCGAAGCCCTAGGTTTGTTGTCAATGATGTTACTTAATGTTTTATGAGAGAAAAACAATGTTGGAGAGCTGGTCGAGGCAAATAGCCTAGGGCAGGCCAGAAGAGAAACGGAGAGCGAGACAGAAAGAGAGAGCGAGAGAGACAGACAAAAAAGAGAGGAGGAACCTGTCAGGGCAGAGTGACACCCAGACACTGCCGGGACAAACCAGCTCTGCAGGGCACACACACGCACACGCGCACACACACACACACACACACACACACACACACACAGTATACACACAAAAAGTAGGACCTTACCCAGATATCAGCCTTAGTGGTGATGGCTTTCCCTGCATACAAGTTAATCATCTCCGGCGATCGATATGAAACGGTCGTGTACCTGTGAGACACAACAACAGGAAGCCGTCAATGGCAGGTTAATGTTCAAATGACTAAGCATCAGAGGTTAGAGGGATTTTGCACTTTTACTCAAGTACATGTGAGGAACTCTTAACTGATTTGTTTTTATCCAATGGGGGCAGTCAAAGCAAGTTGTAGACGCAACATGACAAATCATCAGCTCACAAGTTAATATGGCACACTTGTCCATTTACACAAACAGCAGTTATGGAGCAACATTATCATTCAGTCAGAGTTGCGTTTGTGTCCACCTGATCAATCTATGCCTAATATTCACTCTCTTTCACATCTGTTTTTGTCTAGCCCCTGAGGGAAATATCTGCCTCTTGAGCAGATAAATGCTTCCCTGTGCTCATCAGCTAGTTCGTCATTGCGTCTGGCTGCTGTTTGCTGCTGAGCAGGTAGTGTACAGTAGGGTGTTAAGCTACCTGCTGTGCCCAAAAATGACTGGATGAGAGCAGTGAAGTGAGCGATAAAGCAAAACAGTACAGTTGCCGCCAAACAGTTTCATTTTGTTTTCTATTGAGAGCCTTTCCGATAATAATCAAAGCAGCTGGATGTGTTTGGAATAAACACAGCTGAGCTATGACAATGCAAAGACAAGTCTTAGTCACCACAGTTCAGAGGGCTGACGGTTCCTGTGTATGGCCAGTGTTACACAGGAGAGTTTACACACAGTCATATACTGCAGATTAGCACCACACATTACACTTTATTGCAGCTATAAATATGGGAAAAGTTAACACGCCAGATCTGAACAGAGTGCTGTGATTTGACATTACATGAAAGCCAGCATACACCACCTCCCAATACACTGTCAGCAGTGTGAAGGCTTGTGATGGTGGTCTGTGTGTGATTACTGCAGGTTGGTTTGTCGACCTGGGATGTCCAACATCCTTAGGCTCTCCTGTTATGACAAAGGTAACACTTTTCCCTCAAATAAATCTACTATTTAAAGGCCAATTTTACCAAGTAGTCCCAGGAACTGAGCAGACCTGAGAACCAAGTTAGAAACTTCACTTCCTTTTTGTAGTTTCCTGTTTGCATTTCTACAGCATTTGAAGAGCTGTGAAGATGAGAAAAATTAGACCAATTAAAAGGTCACAACTTTTCAAATTTGAGACAGTCATGTTTTTTCTTTGTAATTTTCTCTAGTCTGACAATGTGATATTTGCATTGATGTTGATAAAAAGAGAGGCTACACAATCTGCTGAGTTCCAAGTTATTTTTGAGCTTTTAGTAGTAACTGCATCAAAGCAATTATCAAATAAAGTTAAACTTAATTTCTAAATACAAAAAATGTTCCCCTTTCTGCATCACTCTTTTTGTTGACTGTTGAAATGTTAATAAAATTGAAAGAAACTTCCATTACACAATTGATGTTGTAACAACCTTGAGTAATTAGCTTGACAAGACAGCAACATTCAGTAGCACCCTGATGCAGGGCCAATGTTATGGACTACCTCCTATATCTCAGTAGCAGGGACTTTTTGGGAGGAAGGTACAAAATGCTGGTGGCGTTCCTGAGATTTTAAAAACAGGACTGGATTTATACCTATAACGTTTCTGTGGTGCAAAAGGCCCATCATGTGCTGGTCTTTTGTGGCAATGGCTTTGCTTGACAGGGACGACTTACAAAATCAATACTGTTGTTGTGGAAGCCAGAACACAGAAGTGGCAGGTGTTATTGTTTTACCAACTACTGTATTGAGTAACAATAGAACGTGTCTTTCACTGATGGAAAAAGCTTACTTCTTAATCTCGTCCTCCACGGCAGCCACTCCGTCTTTATGTGGCTGCAAAACCTTGTGAGTGGCACTGCCGAAGTCACACAGCACATAATTTCCCTGGTCGTTTAGAAGAATGTTCTCAACCTGGTAAAGAATAGACACAGGTTTTAGTTTTTAATGAAAAGGAAACACATGGAAAATACATCACAATCATTGCACTACCACTAATTAAAACTCCACATCCTCCTACAACATATAGTACAGGCAATGACAGATGCAGCTGAATGTAACCTTGTCTTGACGCGTAGATTTAAAACACAGTGTCACAGCGATTTTCAAAAGACAGGAATGCAACCCCAGCATGTTTGGATCTGGATTTGCAGTCAAACTCACACCATCCACAGGTATAGAAGATAACATCATCATCAAATTTACAACTAAAGCTGCAAACATGTCACTCTTCACGCCAGCAGACCTAGCCAGCTTTTATTTGTCCAAAAAACATCTTCAGGTGTCAACTGCTACTGCTATTTATTTGTTATCTTACAGGTTTCCCTCAAGCTTTTCCAAGTAATGAACTGGTCTGACAATGACCAAGCTCCTCTCCAATGGACAATTTGCACAATTTGGACAGTTTAATTTAAAAAAGCTAGACTTGGCTGTGTCATTCCATCAAGATCAGATCAGCTGTGACTCTGAAATAATTGTGGCAGACAGATGAACAAACAATCAACCAAGCCAAAACGCATCCCTAATCACATCGTAATGGGTATAAATGACAATTACTGGATAAAGTCTCTTAGAGGAAAAAAACCCTCAAAAATCCCACACCCACACACAGAACTGATTTAATACACAGTGATGGTGTAGTGAGACAAGCCCTCATTACAGTAATTCTGCCGCAGGAGTCTCATCATAGTCTGCTTCCTGGTTGACAGAAGGCAAATTCCAATGTCAGCCTGAAAACTGATCTGTTCTTATTTATATGTTATGAGACAGGTTTCCTATGTGGGGTTCAGCCCTCAGTCTCTAAAACACAACTATTATCTAAAAACAAAAGTAGAAAGATTACAAGCCCAAGGAACAACACAAAGACAGCAAAGAAGGGTGTGAAGAATAATTGAGTAAATGGAAAGAAATTAAGGCAGCTGGAGACAAGATGGGAAACAAGTAGCAAAGAAAAACAAAAGGGCAAGGATGAGGCTGGAAGTGCAACAAGGGCATAAGATGTCAAATGTAAAGCCAGTAAGGCATGTGTACAAGATCAGGAGAAAAATATTTTAAACTGAAAACTGAAAAAAAGGGAGCTAATGAAAGCAACATAGAGTGTCTCGATACTGTTGACAGCTCAGGGTTAAGGGGCTTTTTTGCACTCTCACTTCCCCTGGCAATGTGTGACTGGGCCTCCGTGGTCTTTTGTGTCCCTGCAATGTTATGTAAGCCGTGTAGGCTGAACAGATAGATACAGACAGCGAACAGAGGACGGGCCTGTGGAGCTGAAGGGACCGCACTGTTTAGAGGCTTGTCCAACTGGACAGAGTGCAGCGGCCCACTGAAGGGGCACTGAGGAGAATTCATCCAGGGTGGGAACTTGCCACAGCCTCCAAGCATCAGCAAAATGAGGGTAAATCTGGCTCATAGCCAGCCCTGATCTAAATAACTATTTTCAAAATCAAGTTAGCTGAAAGTTGGAGAGGAATTTCAGTACTATCTACTGTGGCCTATACAAATAGAACATTTTGTGCTCTGGCAGGGGTATGTGGAAAACAAAAAAGGGAAATTGAGGTGGATGAGCAACTAAACAGGGGGGTAACAGACAAGAAGGCAAGGAAATAAGAGAACAAGCTGGCAAAGGAAGCAGGGGAGCATAAGAGGAAGCAGACGAGTTCAAACGAGCAGTTAAGTGAAACCAAAGCATTCTTTTTTCTGCTGACGAAGCAGATTTATAGCACTTAAGTTTATGAACATTATTTGACATTATATGTAATAAATAACTATTCAATCTACAAGTTCCTTCTATTGATTTTGTTGACATCTTTAAAAAAAAAAGCCACTGTTGTTGATTTTGTGCAGAGTACTACACGACATGACTTGTCAAACAGTGCAGTGTTATTAGGGTTTTCTGTTGAGGAGGTCTGTAGGTGAATCACTTTCCTTTAACCGCTCACGCTAACTCCCAAGTTATTCTTTTACGCTTCTGTTCCAGGAATATTGTTTTTTCCTTTTGTGGGACCTTTCAGGTCTGCTGGTTTTAAAGTACAGTGAATGTTGCAACGAGATAGCACTAACAAAATGAATGTGTACACACTATTACCACTGTGGTTATGTGCATAGTTACTCAATGCTTTCTTCACCTTGAGGTCTCTGTGGATGATGGGTGTCTTGCATTGGTGCAGGCGGGCCACTGCCTCACAGGCATCACAGAAGATGTGGAGGACCTCAGACTCAGTGAAGCCCACATTCAACCGCTGGTTCATCTGCTTCACCACCTGACCCGCTGCACAAGAAAGGTGGAATGTCAGCTTAAGAATCAACATGGGTCATCAGTTCAAGCTAGGAAACAAACATCAGCCAGCTTGTTTGATGTTCTGAGTCATGCAAATCAAATTTTCCAACATTTACAATATGCTATTATCAGTATAAGGTCGCCAAGGTCATATTTTTGTGTTCCCATAACAATAAGCCACTAACATGAAAAAAAAGGAAATCCAATGTGTAGTTTCACTACACAACAATATCTTCTGCTTTTATCATACAGTCATCAGAATGTGAGCAGGATTAATGTTTCAATCTGTTTCTAAATATGCTTAATGTACCATGTTCTGGCTCTGTCTATCTGATTATTGTTAGCAAATTTGGATGCAAACTTGCCCACTGAGGGCAAAACCGCTCAAAATAGCCTTTCAAAAAGCAGTGCTGAGCCAGTGAGCTGCCATGATCAACAGAGAGGCCACAAAGAGGACAGCAACAAAGCAACAATGTATTTAACTATTAGATATATTAAAGAATATAAATATGGAGATTTTTCTCCATGAGCCAGTTTAACCCTCTATCCCAATAAACTAAATGCAGAAAGCTGGTGAATGTTAAAATCTATTAATAACCCACTGGGCAGTATAAAGCTGTCTTTTTAAGGTATACATACAGTAATTTCTAGAGGATTCCATATGATATGAAGGCCAAATATCACTCACTCATTACTATCGTATGCAACAAGTACCAGAAACATATGAAAGACAGATTTGCAAGAAAAAACACGAGTTGGAGCCATTCCTCTAGATTTTCTTCAACTTTAATGAAGCTGAACTGCGAGTATAAAACATAACGCTAACAGGGTTTAACAGACTGTACCTTTACAGTACTCCATGAGGATCAGGACCTCCCAGACGCTGTCCGATACTGCGTTGATTGTGGAGTCCAAGTATCCAACGATGTTCTTATGGCCTGACAGCTCCTTCTACATAAGGGATAAAGAGATGAAAATTATCAGGACAGGGAAATACACAAGTATTCATCAGGAAGAAATGAAAATCCTACAAAATTATGACAGATGTGTATATCCAAAATGTAAATGTATTGGACACTTCTCCCTCTAAACAAACCTCATGGACACAACAGAAAACATTCAACATTCAGATAAATTCAGTCTAGTCTTTGTAGTCAAACTATATGCAGTAAGAATGCTATTTATATTATTTTATGTTTTTACACCATGCCAATCCCTTAACTCCACTAATCTTTCTTCACTTGATTCATCTGCTGGATTAAAGCATCAGTGATTGTGTTTGCTGGTTGGTAAATCACAGGGTGAGAAGACAGACTGCTGTATGTAGTGGAAACCGACACACCTAAGGCAATGTCCCAACAGGCCAGGACTGTGTCAATGCTAAAGGTCAGCTGTGTGTGTGTGTGTGTGTGTGTGTGTGTGTGTGTGTGTGTGTGTGTGCTAGTATTACATAGCTGATGAGGTAGTGAACAGAAACACAAAGCTGGCCTAATAGCTACGAGTGAGCTCTTCACTGACATACTGGGGTCATACGCTTAAGACAAGACATCTGCTGTTGTCAAGGTTCCTACATGTCTGGAAGTTTAAAGAATAAATGAGAATATTTAACTTTGAATGACATTAAACACCTTGAATTATCTGCTGTAATCATGTGAGTGCCCGCTCTGTGTGATAGATCAAAAGTATTTGTCAATGACCAGGTGTATGATTACATTGTCACCCAGCAAGCAGCCAAAAGCCTTTTGCTCTTGCCAGACTGGAATTGCAGGAAAAGGGATGGGTAAGGAATGAACCCGTTTCTATGCACCATGCTTTATAATGGAATAATGTGCTTAAATTAAATACCTGAAAACTGAGAATGCCCTCATGAAATTTGTGTAAATAAGCACAGTGCCTTCAAGTGAAAATTGTGCCCTCAGTGCAGAAAAAGTGAGAGAAATGTGTTTTGTAGTCAGGGAAGGATAAGAGGGAAATGTAGCTACAACCAAAAATTGGTTTGACACTGCAACAGAACGGCAAAATGATAAGATAATACTCTTATTTTTTGTCTCTGATAAGCTGTCTTCAGTTCTTAACTCATGCAAATTTCCTCCTCTGTAAAGGCTTCCAGTCAGACATTACCACAACCTACAGCTGCACTATGACGCAAAGGTAATAAGAGATCTTTGTGCAAATCAAAACTAGTGGCAATTAACAAGCAACAACTTAAACTGAAACTTCTTGCAATAAAGACAAGCAGAAAGACATCAGTCGAGTTGAGAGATAACGTCTCCATTGCAACCCATCACTGTGATGCTGCTCTCACCATGATAGTGATCTCTCTCTTGTAGACGTTTAGATCTGGGACATTGTTGACGTACATCCTTTTAAGAGCACAGCGGACACCGCTGTGCGTACGTGCCAGAAACACCACTGAGAAGCCTCCTAGAAAAACACAAGATGACAAGTTAGCATTACATCAGCATACTTTAGTCCTTTTGATACAAAATGATGTTATGGGGTGATTCTTATCAAGGTTCAAACAGATGTATACCATGTGAAAAAACTACTCAGTGACCATTGAGCAGAAATTATGCAATGCTAATGAGACTTGAATTTACTTAATATAGAAAACAGAATTTAGCTCATGTTCCTACATCATAGAAAATATTGCAAAGACATGTTTTTGTCAATCAGATGAGGTGTAATCAAATATTTATTCAGGGGTTGAAGGAGCTGATATTTCAAAGCAAATACAAAATTTGTCATTTTATGTTGATTAAGGAAGCAATGTTCTTACAATATTTATTTTCTTTTTAAACACAACAGCCAGCACAATGTATGGCAACAAGGGGAAATACCTATTTGCAGCTCCGTAAGATTAATATCTGTGAAATGATGATGGTAAAACAAAGTGCTTTTTTTCTAAGTACACACAATTGGTTGCTTAGCGAGATGACTTTTAGAAAAACAAAGCTTAAGTTCTGAACATTCCCTTGTAATGTTGTTAAAATATTGCTGGGAAACCAGGTGACCGGCATTTAGATAGTTATATAGAAATTGCCCTGTGTAAGGGGTCCTATTTGCTTATGTATAGAGGCATCAGTATCAAATTCATACCATTTCATTAGTTAGAAACTACTTATATTATAGGCATGGATTGGCCTAACACCAACTGGGTGTAATCCTGAGGTAATGAAGCTTTAGCCTTATCAAATAATAGTTTACAAGATCAAGATGTGAAGCTAAAACTGCATTGGGTGAGTGGATCTTTGGTGAGAGATTCTGCTGTGAAATTAGACTGCTGACAGGGCCAAGATGTTTAGCTAGTGTGCCAGCAGCTGTTGTCACTGTCCTGTGTTGCCTCTCTGGGTGAATGGACACTAGCACTGTGATGAGACAGTCCCTAGTCTCATTAGGAGGGGTTCACTGAGTCACTGAGTGGTAGGCATTAAAGTCCACCAACTGAGGAAGAAAGAGAAAGGATCAACAATGGCGTACTTGTTGCCTAACAAGTTACCTTAGGTCAGCTGAAAAACAGCATGGGTTCTGATTGGGAATCGCAGAAAGGGACAGTAAAATGACCGGTGGGCACAAAGGCCTTCAGTGAAGAGTCAGGAATCAGGACAGATCTCAGCAGTTGTGCTGTTAGAGTGAAACATAAAAACCCCCAAGTACAAATAACTTATGCAGGTTAAACCTGCATGTCACCACAAGGACGGTAAGCAGAAAAAAAATCAGAAAGACAGGCAAAGCAAATATAAACAAACTGAAAGGTATTGTTTGCCTGTATGTATTCACAACAGTCAGTGCTAGTGTGGCAGACATTATCAGATTAGAAAGGGTGACTGATGACATTCTGCAGCACAGTGGTATGAACAGGCAGCTAATGAAACAAAAACTGCTGTAGCAGAGCTGCGGCTAGTCCTAAAGCGAGGTGACGCATTAGATACTGTAAATCAGAAACAACAATCAACCACCAACAAAGTGATGGTACATTTGACCTAGACTGGTTAGGTCCGTTTTGTCTCATGGAGGTTTTTGCTTAATATCGAAATTATTTTTGTTAAGTGGTTGATAAGTGGCATCAAAAATCAGCAATTCTGCCAAGACAAAGTACAAGAGCCAAAGCTTTTCACGTCTGCTGGATGCGGTTCATCGATTTGTCTTGCTAAGGTTAGCTTGATGGTCACTCCAAACTGTAGGCTGGTCTTGAATTGATTTCCTGTAATGGGGCAGCTGAGTACAGAGCTATCCAGAGACTTGGAGGAGTGAGAGTGAACTTTAAGCAGAAAACAGAATCATATGACATAGTCTTGTGAAAGAGCTACTTTTAAAACAGCAGGATATACACATTTGTGGAGACTTTGTGCAAGCTGAAAACCAAATCATACGTGATGCAGTCTGCTTTACCTGTCAGTCATGTTGTGCAAATCTCAAGCTTTATGTACTCCTTCGACACAAAGATGTGGGATGCATATGTAGTAAAAATCTAAATTAAGGCAAGAATGGCAGCAATAAGATGTGAGGGTTGCATGGGTCAAATGACAGATTTTACAAGACACAGTGCATTGGCTCGGGCAAAAGGCCAAGAAGCTGAAAAGAGCCGGCTGTTTAAGCATGTATGGACAAGATTGAACTTTTACTCAAAAACAGAAAGCTGAAAAAGACTAGAGAGCTACTCTTCTGATCAAGTTCACTCCCACTGCGTTACCTCAGAGCAACACAAAATGTTTTTATGAGACTGTTGTCATGTTGACTTAGAGGTGCACAGTTGACACAAGTCACCTGATTATATCAGTGAACGATGTGCAACTGAAGCAAATAACCTGCTCATCTCTTGTCTCGGACCCATCTCCAAAGTGCTCCGACTACAAGCATCTGCAACTAAACTTTTATAGGCTTGTTCCAATACTACTACCAAAATTCCAGCTTCTGCACAGACCCCGTGCGAGCCACTGACCAGCATGTGGTCAATGACATAATTCCAAAGCAGGAAGCCAGGAAAAACAAAATATATATTTTGTAATGTACAACACCAAATTTTCATTTCCGCTGCAATGAATAATCAATATCTTGATTATGTGACATCTGTTGGGGTCTTCACCAAAGAAACACTTTTTCTTGAGATTTCAATCAATATTTGTAGGCCAGGGCATCTGGACAGCCTTTTAGTAGTGAATTATAGAGCTGTTTTGTCACACATTTTAATTTCTTCAAAAGAAATGCAGCTCCTGTGATTTGGATATTGCACTTGGCCAGACTGCAATTTCGACAATATTTCAATGAACAGTATATATAACAGAATATATACAGTATTTCAAATTAACTGGTAACATCTTGATAGGCCTATAGACAAACGTCAATCTTGGAATTGGTAAGGAAAAAAATGATATTCGGACATTTTTAACTCTCAGTCATGAAAGTCTGCAACAGCGCACAACAAGATCACATCCAAACATTACATTTTTGACAATCTTTCGTGAGATTCCCTGACACCAGCTGTTAACCGTCTATCATTAGAAACCAACTTTTCCACCAATCCAGGCTGCGTGTTCTGTCACTGGAGTGGAAGTGGCTTTTAGAAAGTTAAGGGAAGATAGAGGCCTCATCCCAGGCCATCCTACCAAATGCTTCATGTCTGCCTGCTGGCCTGTTTAGGAATGACTGAGGACATATGCTCTAGGATCAGATTCTCACTAAATCACCACCCTTGGGCTTTTGTTGCCTCCCATGACTATGCCAGCCACGAAAGTGGTGTGCTATTGAGTGTATTATTCTCCTAAGTGGTTCTGGATGGAATGATTTGTTTTAGAGGGGCTTTGTGCCCAGCATACCAACTTCCAGGACAAATAAGGGACAACTAAACAACACAAAAGGTTCCTCACTGTACAGGAGAGTGGCTTCAACCAATGGCAACAATAAAGCTGTCTAACTGGCAGTGGCTACACAGATGCACACACTGGCGCTACATAACAATAAACTTGAGTGAGGTTTGATAAAATGCTATTCAATCTCAACCCTAAGAGCCAAGAAGCTTGGCATATTTTAAAAGAAGACCCAAAAATGTGAGACCAAAATTCTGCATTCTATCCACATTAAATGAAACATCTGTCTTCGATGTCCTCACAGCTCTTAAGCAATCTTTAACTCACTCAGAAACATTGATTTTAGACTGACGGGTTTTGTTAACAGGTGTCTGTACAAGTCAGATGACTTGCTCCCGGTGAGACCGATACACAGTAGGGTTGGGCAATGCTTGAAGAATCAGCACATGACGATATCCATGCTGATACATGGCAATGGAAGATGATTTAATTGTTGTTGCACTTTTGCTAACAAGGGTACCCTCCAGTGCTGGTCTGGACCCTTCCATCATGGCCTGATGGAAGATGCCATTAACACTCTCATGTCAGACAAAACAGCTCTCATGCACAAAAGTGTAACTGAATCATTTCAGTGTATTAAAGCATCTCCGATCAACATGTCTAATTCTGATACTCAGTACCCATTGGTCACATCTCACCGTTATTCTACCTCATCTCCCTGTCTGTAAAATAGCTGCACTGTGCTGTGGAGAGTGGCTGGAAGCACTCCGACGTGAGGAGTGCACGGTCAGTTGTCAGTGACAGTTGGGAGGAAAACCCCGAATCCATCAGGCCAAGAAAGGGGGGGGGGTGTAGTGACACTAAGGCCTGGTACTGGGCGAGGGCTGTAATTACTGGAGAATTTTCCCTGGCCCTGCATCCAGCACTAGGGACCCTGACATCACTGCAAAGCCTGACTAACTAGGACAGTCACAGGCAGCCCACATGACAGCCTGTGGAAGAGGCTTGAAAGAGGATCTCAACAGCCTTTGCGAAACAGATACTCAGCATGCCTTGTGATATTGGCACGAAAAAAAAAAAACTTCACAAGTGGTAGAGGAGTGTCTCAAAGAGATTAGAGGATTTAGTAACATGCAGCGAACAGAGATGATACGTTTACAGTTTCTGCACAGGCACAAGGCACAGATGTTCTTCTTCTGAAGCATGATGTCATCTGTGATAACAGACCACTCTCTGGCTGACAGTATTTCTGTTCATCTCAATCTTTCTCTGTTGATGTCACTCATTTCAACCCAAAGCTTTATACTGATGTTAGTGTGACGTCATTGCTTGTTAAAAGGCTACACAGCAAGAATGTACTTCAATTCAGAATGTCTTCCTAAGCTTTAGAGCTGCTTTTAAGAGGGGAGAATGCCATTTCTTTGGGAGAACATTTGGAGCAGGCTAAGGTATTTCCTCCTGGAGGCCCCCATCCTTGAACATGAGCCCATAACACTTCCCCTACAAGTCTTCACAGTTGTAAAGCTTGAAGATAAGCGTTACTGGCTAAAACAAAATTAAGTGGCCTGTGGTTGCATTACGTTACAGAAAGTGTGAAGGATATCTCACCTTCATATGAGCTTGCAAAAAAGTTATAAAGTGTAAGTAGTTATCTGACTGGCTCTTTATTCTGCAATGTATTACATTTTTGTACTCATAATGATCAAGATGAGAAAATAGCTGAGAAGTGAGAGTAGAAGAAAGCTATTCACCAGTTCTGTGAATTTGATGTTACCATTTATGGCCAAAACTCAACAGATCAGACTGACGTGGCTATCAGTGTTGGTCACTCAACATTAGGGATGCACCGATCCGACTATTTCAGTCCCGATACCGATGCCTGGACTTTGTGTATCTGTCGATACCCGCGATCGATCCGATACCGTTGTTGAATTAATAATAAACTGTATACCGTCCACCTTATACCAGACCGCAGCAGCAGAGGAGAGCGACAGAGACAGCCCGCCGGTGAGTAACCTTGAGGTTGTGGTGGAGGGACGACCCACATAGTATTGAGTATGTCGGTTTGAAAGTTAGCGTTGCTAGGCTAACAGCTGATCGGTGAGGCCAACAAGTGATGGCGGGGCTAACAGCTAATCAGCGGAGAAATGTGATGTAAGTGCAACGTCCTGCAAACAGGAATCCAAAATAAAACAGCAGCTGAACCTGAGAGTAAACTAACGAAAAGTTGGTCAAACAACTAGTGCTCTTCCAGCATGCGACACACTGACGCTGACGAATGACGTAGGATGTGCTGCGACGGAGGAAAAAAAATGGATCGGCCGTGGATCTGTTAATTTTTCCGATCCCCAATCCAGCTGTTTTGTCAATATCGGGGCCGATATCCGATCTTAATATCGGATCAGTGCATCCCTACTCAACATAACACTGACCTATAAACTCTTTCTGAAGAACTCAATTATTACTCACATACAATATGCGTCACAATTAAGACTAAAAACTAAGATGGATATAGGCACACCATAGACACAAATGACCGTCTGGTAGAATTTGCAGCCACGTGTCATAAAATGTCATCCACCTACTTTTAATCATGTCACAAAAGACAATATAATGCAATAGATTACACACTGCATGTCTCATCTAAAACTTAAGTTTTTTAGTTGGTTCTTACAAGAAGATATAGGTTCAGGCTCAAACAAGCGGTACACCTACTGTATTACAAAATACCAAAATTCAATACCATCCTTATCCATTGCTGAATTCTTCATGGAGAATAACAGGTGCCTTATCCACAATAAATGTAGAAAACGGATTTCCATTAACAGGCTTCAAGGTCTTTGCCAGTTTGCCATGCCGTGCCAGCTGCTCTTGCTAATTACCAATAATGGCTTTTTGATCCCCAGTGCTTCAGCAAATCCTTTGAGATTTGCTATTATACGGACTAATGCGGGAAGGATATTTGTTCTTTGGCTGGGTAATATAGTGACCAAACATGCCATTTGATAACTGGAAGTAGAGTTACAACAAATCTGCAGAGCTGAAGTAAATGCAACCGCAAACATATGTTTTAAAACACAAGAGCTATCTCTCAGTTTCATTCTAGGTATCAGCATGAGGGTTGCCCTGCCTTAATTTTATCTGAAGCCAACCATCCTGACATTCTTCATGTTTTTTACGCTTTGACTGACCTATCATTCTACAAATATCAAGCCCTTGTAAACAACTGTAAGGTAACGCATATCTGCTAAAAATACTGCTTAATACGTTTTTCTTGAGTCCTCAAAAGTTACACTGAAGCCACACTCAGGAAAACATCAGTGGCATAGGTTGTTGGCCTAAAAATAGACATGCACTTGCTTTTAGCAAGCAGTTGAGAGATTCTGCACTCTGTGAGCTTTTCTTGACAGAACACCACACCAACATGTCATTTTTTCTGGACCAAAGTAATCCTGCCTTGGTTTTTGGATAGACGATGATCTTTGAAAATGGAACAAGTCATGTTTTTGCATTTAACATAAAGATAACAATCCTTAATTCACACATTCATCCCTTTAACTCAGTTGGTCTGACATACTACAAGTGCTCTGTCACTTAAGTTACTCTTCCAGCCTAGTCCTGTATGCATGGCCATAGCAAGGAGATAAACAAGGTTGTTGCAGGTCAGATATTTTTAAACTTTTAGAGGTGAGGGTGGCACTCTGCCAAAACACAGAGGAGATGGTGAGATACTGCAAGCATGCTGGACTAAAATGAATGAAAGTTTCAGTCAGGGGTGGAAAACAGATGCAAACCTCAATCTGTTCAAACATCTGGGAACGTGACTTGGTCATAAGCAGCATGAGCATGACAATCAGATTTAAATGTTACCAGACAGACAGGGAGAAGTGTTCAATAATTATCTTAAGAAGATCTGTTGTGTGGAAATTGTTAAAAATAACATTTCACAAATGTTTTTATAGTCTTAGAATCTCCAGTTTCTAGAGAACACCCTTTTAAAATATTTTAAAGTGATACAGCTGATTCTCTTCATCAAACTTAAAATGTATATCTGCTCTTCCTCACAATTAAGAGGACACTTTTAGCTGACAAGTGCCTTGTACATCTGCGTATTGCCAGTGTAGAGTTTGACATGACAGCACTGCATGAGCAACTTAGAGGATGAAGTACTGTCAAAAATATATAAAGCTGTTTGGTATCGAGCATGGCACTTACAGGTTTCCCGGTGGACTCTGTGACCTCTGGCAGAGATACAGAGCTGTTTTTTTCACATCAGCACACACATGCAGGTATGCATTAGTGGTATTGTTAAGAACCTCACGATTCCATTTCGATTCTTTAGGTCATAATTCGATTCAATATTGTTTCGATTCAATATTGATTTAAATGCTTCAATATCCATTCAGTAATAAGTAGTAATAAACAAATAATTCATTAGAGTACCTGTTGACAATTTTTAAATTCAAAAAAGTAATCTTAAATTACAAATCTTTCCTCTAGGAAGTTCGAGTTTGAATTGAAATGTAAACAAAGGCACACAATGTGTTTAGTTATAAAATAGTGCAACATAGTTAAGCTGAGAAAGTGCCATTGTTTCTGGGACTGCATGGGGCTTTTTTGTCTGACATCAACATAGACATAACCGCGGTCCCTCCGCCCTGCAGCTAGACGTGAGGGGGTAAAACGTTGACACTGAACCCCCCTCTCTCCCTAGAGGAGAGTGATACCCGCGGGCGCAAGTTGCAGCAGCCAGGGTGAGACCGGCTGCGCTGGGAGTTTACAGTCTCCGAAAGAGCGGTGCGTCAGACATCGGCTACTCGCTTTCGCAGCTCCGATGTTGTTTCCGCAGCGCATCACCCTCCGACCCTCGAATGAGGTCGCGGGCGAGGCACTTCCACCTGCTGGAGGCAGGGACCGAGAGGCGTCCGCCAAGGGGCAGCGGGTGGTCAGAGGATTTTCTGAATCGATATTGAATTGGGAAAAAATATATTGTGATGCACTGATGAATAAATATTTTTACCCACCTCTAGTATGCATGCATGCGGGTTGTGTGCTACAAACTCTGCCAATGGTTTCAACCCATACCACTGATCTACAGGTGGCCTTTACATACCAAGAAATGCAGAAATGCTCCAACAAAGGCAGAGAAGAGGAAGTGCAAGATAGTAAACATGGATGTAAAAAGTGCAGGGAAAAAAAAAATCTGCTATTGAAATATTTTATAAGGAAGGAGATGCATCACACACATTTGGTACAGCTAAAAAAAACACACAATGTGTTTTGATGTGTAAACTTGACTAGTGCTAATTTACAAGAAAAACTCCACAGGGTACCTTGAAGCAATGGCCACAGAGGCAGGAAAATGGTTTATTTATTAGGAAGCACTGCAAATTTCAGCAAATCCAGTCTAAAAGTGGCAAACTGATCAGACATTGCCCGACCAAATAATAAGCAAACAAGACTACAGATCAGCAGTATGTGTTCAAATTTAAGCCTGGCCAAAATGCTGCTCAACAGGCACCAGGTGTTTCCTAAACTAATGATGCCCTTGCCTTGAGTAGTGGTCAATGAAGCAGAGATACTCTTACAAAAACCCTGCAGTACTACCAAACGAAATGTTCTTCATGATAACACTGTTAGTTATTTAGAAGCTTAAATGAGGAAGAAGCAACATCAGGAAAGGTTAGGTTGTTATCAGAATTAACTTAACAATTCCTGAAACAGCTGAAAGCAAACATGATGGACCAGTAAAATAAAGCAGATACCTCAAAGTACAAACAGAGGCACAGGTGATAAACTACACTTCAAAACAGAGAGATTCAATTAGAAGCTCCAAAAGACTGAACACAGACTTTTCACAGCGTTTTCTTACTGGTTTCTCACACAGACATGAGCCAAGTCTTGCGACACATCCATGTCTGAGGAGGAAGGAATGTTGTCAAGGATTGGTCATGGATATGAACTGACACTGGTTATGGAAATGCAAATCTGTGTAGCATGGTTTGACTCTGTGCGGCCAACGGTATCGATGGAAAAGCTCCATTAAGAGGAAAATATTAAGGGTGATGGTTGGTTACCAAAGTTATTCAGAATTATCCTCTCCATCCACTGTGTTGCGGGGATTTGTCAAAATTATCTTGCCTTTTCTATACTATATTCTATTCTAGGCCTTACAGCAAACAGCAAAGCATCAGTGACAGTGAAGGAAACAGTGGTTACTACAACGAAATTCCAAAATCAGAACTTTGGGTAACATCCTATGAGCTTTGTTTTAACCCCACACACACCTCCAGTCTGGTGTGCACAATAACTCCTGCCTGAGAAGTGCAAATATCACTGCAGACACGGTATGGTATGCCTCAAAAGCTGCCAATCTGAAATACAGCTCCTCCTTACTCAGTTTTCATACTTCCACTTTGGCTTATGTGTTCAGCACTGGAGCCTAAATTACAATCAATCAATCTAGTTTATGCCGTGACTCAGGTGAATGATACAAAGCACTTTAAGAGACATATGCAAGTGTGTGAAGAAGTTCTTCTAAGAAGCAGGTCCATAAAAGGTAATAAGAGGAGGTGCAGCGTGAGTGTACATGTTTTTTTTATCCTGGGCTTAGTGAGCTGGAAGGTTCTGGTAGTCAGCTCTCATACATCTTACCTCAACAGTGTTTACAACTGAACCGACAGACACAAGTGGTTGTGCTTTTGAGGCATTATGATGAAACTGAGAAAAAGACAGAATCAGTGCTGGATAAAAGAGATATATGCATAAGGGTAAAAACACTACAACATGCTCAACACCATACTGACACACACAGGAAAACGGGAAAGAGGGAAAGACAAATTTAAACAGGTCAAAAAGGCAGATACCTTGATAATCTCTACCTTTGTAGTCCTTTTAATCTCCTAGTCTCAGCAGTTACATGAAAACTATTGGGAGATAATTTAGGAACCTGCCAGACTGCAATAAATACCGGTATAAGACTGCAATCAAGCGAAACAAATACCAGGATTGGTAGTTTCAGGGTATGCTCAGATTCTAACATTTATCAAATTTTGCCCCCTGTGGTCATTTTAGACTAAATAGCACGTTTTATTGGCCATGTAGGTAAATAGTGGAGTATGCCAAGGGCCCATCATTTGTACAAACCTCTAGTTAAACAAAGAAGGTATGCAAACATGAACAAAAACTGATAAGTTTGGGCCACTTTGCGGTTCCCTCTATGTGCTAGTTTCTGATTGGAGTAAACATACAGCGGGTTGTACTCACCACATTCAAACCAAATTATCGCATTTTCATCAAGGTTGTTCCACCAGATTTGCCCAACTTAACTTATAATATAATAGTACAGTACTACACTATAATACTGCAGTACAGCTTGTAAAGTCATTGTGAATTTATGCAAGTTGTAATCAAACACGTGGTTCTGGCAATTTTGAAAACTGCACTTTTACAAATTATGATTTCAATATAAAAATTATTAATTAGTCAGCCAGACTGCTTTGTATTAACAGTAAACAAGACAGAATGTGAACACTACCACAAAGGCCTCTCCAGTGGTGCTTTGGTGGCAGGAAAATCAATAGGTAGAGCCTTCTTGACACTGTAAATTAGTCATGACAGACACCTACAGTCTCACTCCAACACCTGGAATAATCACTATAATTTTTGTGTAAATTCATAACAACACAGCAACAGTTTTTAGTGTAAATTTAAAGTCAAGAAGGCACACCTGCTCTGTCAAATGCCGGATTTTATAAATGTATATCATATAAAGTAAAATCTAGCTGCAAATAAAACATTAATTAATTAGCCACTTACTTAAAAACTCAAAGCCAGACAGTCCAAAGACAAGTTATGGATGCCTGTAAAATATTTTCCCAAAAAACAAAAGTGTTGAACAACAACACTAAAAGCATAATGACACTTTCTGGCAGACCAGAGTGACAGGTTGGCACAAACTTGTTTATGGTGGCTACATTATAAATCATTAAGAGTAAGACAATTATTTATCACTTCTGTCTAGTATTCTCAACACATACAAAGACGGGAGGTCAGGTGTTCTTGTAACCTCTCTCAAACCTTCAGCTGCAAGTAATTCATAAAAAAGTTGTCTTTA
This sequence comes from Diplodus sargus, assembly GCA_903131615.1. NCBI lineage: Eukaryota > Metazoa > Chordata > Actinopteri > Spariformes > Sparidae > Diplodus > Diplodus sargus. Next base: position 9,802,210 of record CAEMYA010000092.1, read on the forward strand.
TTCAGAGTCAGTACAACAAAAGTATTTCTTTCATAAAATATGGCATCCCAGCTGCACTGCTGTATTTGATTCAAATTTGTCATTATGCTGCATTCAGTGTCATACAATTGTGCCTGTGAAGTGCTGATGAATTCACAATTTGTAAATGCACTGATCAAAGACAAAACCGTTTGTAGATGCTGCAGTGGACCAAATCAATGTCCTTCTGTTTGTCATCTCTATATGACCCGAGTTCACTCCCACATTTGGCTTGCCGCCCTCCTCAGATCGGGTGATGATGAATTGGTAGAAAATAATTCATTTGCAGTTTCACAAAGAGGGGAGGGATGGCAGCGCAGAGAGGCAGATACAGAAGGCCTCAATGAGCAAGCACAAAGGCAGCGATACCCATCACGGGACCAAGTGCTGCATCGTACCAGCATTCTTTCTAGGGTGCTAGAATAAGACAACAAAGGGGCACAATGTGCCTATTCATCACCAGTACAGTATGCTAATAATGTAGCCGGGATGCATTCTCACCACCCTCCCCTGGCAGAGAGGAAGGATCAAATAGGTCATTCAAAAAAACATTATCAAAAGAAACACTCTGACCTGCACTGCAATGATTGATGAAGCCTCCCATAAGCCATAAAAATTGAAAGCTCAGCAATTAGACCTGTACTAGTTTCAATCAAGTTATAATGTTTCTGGTTTATGTCACTGTTGGCAAATAGCCATTCATTTATTACTTTATCCGCTTTCATTGGAATCGTATCATAATGATATGATGATTGTGTTATTGCTATGCAAAGTTAATTTGTCCAAGCAGAGTATCAGTAAACAAGACCATGACTGGCATTTAGCTTTATGCTAACATGCTCAAAATAGCAAAGCTAACATGCTTATGCAAAGCAGGTATGTCTGCCATGTTCACGATGTTTACCATGTTGACAATCTTAGTTGAGCATTTTGGCATGCTAACATTTGCCACTTCGTACAAGCACAGAGTACAGATGAGGCTGATGGAGATGACATTGGCTTGTGGGTATATTTGGCATGATCTATATTAGATGGACTGAAATTATGATCCTATGATAGTATTAGAAAAGAAGTCAGGGGATCATCAAGGTTATAACTATTCATTCTGGGGGTAGGGTAACGATATGTGTGCAAAATTTCAAGCCAATCCATCTTATAGTTGTTGAGCTATGTCAGTGTAAACAAAAGTGGTGCACAGAGCGATAAAGCAACATCGCCATTCCTAGAGCCATGTTGAACTTGCCACTGGTTTGTGTAAGAGGACACAATTGTGGCCTTAAAAGTGAAATGATTACCACTAATAACTTATGCCAGCTGTAAAATCCTTTTCTTACATTGCTTGAACACAACTGAGATTTTACTCCAAACCAGAGCATAGTCAGATAGCGCCCTCCAACATCTTTGCAAAAACACCAAATGAGGGGTATTGCTCCAGCCCACTTTTTATATGATCTAACCGTGTCGGACATAAAAAGGCAGATATCTATAGTTTATTTACTTAACATCTGGCTTCTATTCAACATGTTCTCTGTAATAAAGCAAACACTGCCCCAGAAACTTATGACAAAGAGCTTATCAAATCATTTCACGTGATAAAAAAGCATTTGCATTGGTGAATTTGTTCTGCAAATTTCTAGTAGTGCCAGGGCCAAAAACCTGTTTGGCAACTGAATGGAACCTATCCAGATCAAAAGACTCAAAGCACAAGGTGAAAAAGTCACATGTTCACTGTGACCAACGCAGCTGTTTGCATGAGTTTGAAACATAGTTTGTGTTTCTCCTGTTTACATGATCTGTGGCTTGTCATGGTCAGGGAGTCCCTGGACCAAGGCTGAGAGACTTGCACTGCTCTCATCTCTTCAGCCTGTGACTTACACAGAGTCATTATAAACCCTAGTGTACAAGTTTCAAGATTCTGCTGACAGCAACAAACAGGGAAAATTTCTGTGCAGTCAGCACGTTCAGAGAAAAAGTTTTTGTTGTGTGACATGCGCGTGTCACTTACAATGCCTGCATAATCCTCAGATGTCAACTGAAACGTGTTTTGAAGTTCTCTATATGAAGAACATTAAAAAGATGCATTTAAAACAAAAGGAACCACTATCAAGTCTGCAAATCTCTGATGCTTAGAAGATGGAGGTGACCCTAATTAGATGAGGCAGTGATGAATTATGACCTTGCTGTTAACGTGCTTGTAAAACTGCAAACATGGGAAGTGAACCCACTGATCCAAGGTCTTCCTGGTAATTAGCAAGAAGCTGTGACATTTCAAGAAGAATTTATCAACGTATGCAAACATGAACGCTTGCATTGTACATACAGTGAGAGGCAGGTATGAAAAACCAAGGCTAGGGAATACATCACAGTGACATTAGGGCTATTATGCAACTTAAGCTGACAACAAGACATGTTACAGAGGCAGTTATCTGCTAAATGCTGTTCAGCAAATAAACTTGATCAAGCATTCTGACTGCAGGTACAGAGTGCTCTGTCTGGGAACAGTTTGTATGCTTTCTAAAAACAGTGACCTTGAGCATCCTAAATTAAAACAATAGAAATGTATTAACCAGGAAAAACTGGCTAGGTTTCCTATGACACCTTTGCTTGATGAAATAAATATGCAAATGTTGGTCAACTTATTTGTTCACTCATGTTGCTAGTCCATTAGGTACACATAGCTATAACAGATAGAGTCTAATACAACACTTTTTTCAATCTGCCCCTTTTAGATCAGCAAGTGTGGACAAACTTTGTCAGGCTTTAAGTGCAACTACCAAACTTCCCAAGCCGGTAATTTATCAAATTCATTTCTACACATTTCCAGGCGGCGACAAGGAACCCCACGTGATAAGAGTTAGTGGAGAAAGAGTGACATGCTCACAGATGCATCCTGTTCCTACATGTCATTTCTGTGTTCCTCTTGGAGACAGCCTTATAGATAGGGCTCAAGAGAAACCACACAGGCTGAAGAGGAGTGGAGGGAAATGACTATGTTCCTCCTCAGTGTAGGATCAGACCAGCTCAGCAGATATGCCAATGGAAAAAAAATAGCTAACCAAGTGGCGTCTACTTTTGTATATATTTGAAGGAGATGTTGTATACCCCATTTTGAACTAAATACTTGATGAACATTTTTTAAATGTTTCTCCTCTCTACAAAACTATAGTTGTGTGTTTGTATTTCAGGGAATCTCATGCTTTTCATTAAGCTGGCAATGCTGCTGGTTAACAAAAACATCACATGATCCACTCAGTACCTTCACATCAGTCAAAAACTGTAACTGACACAGTGACACACAATATCAAGCAGCAGGTTTGTTGGTGTGGTTACACCTGTGTAAACAGATACATTTTTTCTGGAGGTCCTATATGAAAAGATGTGAGTGTGATTTTGCTTCATCTGATTTTATCACACAAACCTTTTTGACAAGGAGGAGCTGATGCCATCATTAATGCTTTCACTTCACAAATTAAAAACCTCACAATAGAGCCGACTTTTGCAGTTAACTCAGATTTTGTTTTCACTTCAAACAAATTGCAACACAGTTTAAGAAAATTGCAATGTGCAGCATCTGGGTTGTTACGGATGTTACTGACTGTGCATCAAAGATCAAATCTGGCCAAAAGGGAAATGTACGAGCAACATGTCAAAGTTCAAATTCACTTAAAATACAAATACACAAAGCAAACCTGATAATGCATAGTTACTAGGTGCTCTCTAGGCCACAACAGCAGGTAAATCCTGACATTAACCTCTTTTACAAATGTTCCCAGCATAGTAGACCTTTAAAAGTAGGCCAAACGATGGCAGGTTAACTGCAAACTGTTAGCGGCCACAAACTGCCAAACTGTAGACAAGAATTAGCAGCAGTTGGTTGGTGATTAGAGGTCCTGTGTTTCTGAAATGGCAGCACATGGGACCAGCACTGACAGAGTGTTGTGTTGAATTCTTGACACTCTAAAGAGCTATATTCATTTGAAAGTATCTTTAAGCTACATCTGAAAGTCTGTACTTGCGTCATGAAAGCAAGTGACATTTGGTAGGAGGGTAGCAATGCAGTGCATTAACTAAGGTTACAGTAATAGAGTAGCTTTTTGTGTCACCTGATTTTTGGGTATTTTTGTTCAACTGAAATTCTTTTTTTTTTCTTTTTTTAAAATCACATCCAGTAGACTACAAATGCTGTTGGACAATAAAATAAAATCGCCTTATACTGAAATCACTAAGGAAAAGTCTAATGTGGTTCAACTTAATGCATTTTACTTATTTCTTATTCTTACCATTTCCTTTCCAACTTCTGTTTTCCTGTTTTTGTTTCTGATTAGCGTCAAGTTTCACTCTGAATAAGTCTACAGCTGGCTAGTTACTTGTGCAGACTCTGGGTTACACCTAGCACTTTGAACTCAGCCTTAATGCCTGTGGAACAATATTCTACTTTTGGATTCTTACATCAACAGTTTGTCGTTTTCTAAAAGCAGCTAACATTGTAAGTAAAATGAGGTACACAATTATATGATTAACTGTGCAGCACATACAGGCACAGACACCAAGCTCTTAGCTAGGGACTAAATGATGAGCAAAGGTCACAGCATAACGCTCTGCTGCTGGTAAGAAAAAAAACAAAAACAACCACAGCCACTTCACATGATTATATGATGACACAGACTCATGACTGCTTGCTTTTTCTTTTCTTTTTTTCAGAGAGCAAGTGAGATCAGGTTTACTGTTTGACTCAACAGCATGTTTACAGTATTGTGTTGCTTGAAGAGATGTGACTGTCACGCCTGAAACTGCTAGTTACTGTTCGTTATGCATAATGACATACAAATAATGATTATGGTTTCAGTAAGGATATTAACTTTATGATTCATGTGTTTTTCCTAATAAAGTCTAGTGCACCCTTTAAGCCTGTCAGCATAGCTTACCTTTCACCAGCCTGAACTCTTCCACATTTATATTATCTGGACTGACCATAACTTGATAAATTCACTAAATGCAGAGCTAGAGCAATCAACTAGTTGAGCAATCAACTAGCTAATTAATAGTTGATTTAAAAAACAAAATCTGTCAAACTGTTCATTACCTTCATCCCTCTACAAAAGAGCCAAGTAGGCTATTGCATGGGGATCTTTTAAAATCTATTGCTCATTACAAATTGAAGTATATTTGGGAATATTAATCAGAAGGGTAAAATCTGACTACTACCGACTAATGCCTAATTAGTGTCACCTTATGCTCCAATAACTGTTTCCCAGTAATGAAAAGACCTTTTTAAAAACACTTAAGTAACCAGCTGGCTAAACTGGGTTGGCGGGGCAAGTCTACAGTTTTCAAACTACTATACCTTGATAAGCAGATAGCCATTTGTTGATTGTTCATTTCTACACTTCCTCTTTTTTTTGGCCTGTCTGGCTGTGCATGGAGGAGATTCTCATTTCAACATTTTTGAAGACAGCACTTTGTTAAGCCATAAAGGAAATTTCTAACATTTCCAAGAAGCCTGTCCACATCCTCAAGAGCTGTACTGGGAAGGCACCGCCATTGCATAAGTCATCCTTTATAACTTTATCCAGCAAGCACTGTTGCTACTTGTTTCAACATTATGCAATCTATTGAAATTGGTACTATCCATCTTAATACAACACTTTAGTGTCTCTCAGACAGCCAACGAAGAAACTAGTCTTTTTTTAATCTGAACAGCTGCAAAGACATCAAAACTTTTTGTATTTCTTTTAAAATCCACAAGGGACAAAAGCAAACTGCCAGAGAACTTGTGTGAACATGTTAGACAAAGGCATTTTTAATGGCTGGATCTCTTTACATGCTGTATGTTGACACAGGAGGCCTGGACCGTTGTTAACCCCCCCCCACAGAGCAGCAGCTGAAGCAGGATGTAAACTACAGCTGTACGTGGAAAAGTTAGCAGTTTTAATTCCAGCCTTGTAACAAATCCCCTGTGCCCCAATTTAAGTACCACGGCATTCATAGCCTGGACGAGGAGAGTGACCTATTTCAATCACCCAGTATATAATTTGTAGGGAAATAAGCAGATGTTCAGGGGGAAAAAAATGAGCTTTTAATTCGGAGTGCAAACCCATAAAAGGAACAAGGCTGGGGGAGTTGCTTGAGTGCTGTGACCGTGTGAGTTATTCTCTCCTAACTGGGGATGACGGGTGTGTCCCGGAGAATATCATGGTGCTTCTTACAGAGTGTTACACACCATGCACTGTAATGTAATGCTGTACTACTGTACGTACCCTCTGCCACAAGTTCCTCCACGGTGACTTGATACCGGCCGACGGCGAACACTTTCCCGAAGTAGCTGCTGACTCCGGAGCTGGAGCCGGACCCGGACGCCCCTCCGAGTCCGCCGCTCTCGGACTTTGGCATTCTGGAAAACTTCTTCATCCTTCACTTTCTCAGACAGTCCGGCCACCGAATGCAATCCCTGTTCGGTGGTTAATTAACCACACAGTCCAATTAAACTCGCTTGTGTCCGACGTCCCCTATCTACTTATCTGAAATCTTTTCTTCTCCTGCATGCTCCGCGTCCGGTTCTTCTGGAGGGACTACTAGCAGTCGTGTGATACGACATGAAAGT
>CAEMYA010000092.1:9809134-9847218 GCA_903131615.1 Diplodus sargus
GTGGGATGATACTACTCCGTCGGTCTCCCAAAGCTCGTACCAGTGACAGCATCCACTTACAAACAGTCCAAAAACGAAAACTGTGATAGGTTCGTTAGCTAATGTGACACATCACTGTAGCTGGGTGCAGAGGTTGCTAGCATGCGTGGACTCGGCGCTGTGGAGTCAGGACGATGAGCCAACAATGAGAAGAGTGCAAAGGGAGCACAACAGTGTAGCTGGCACCGGCGTTGATAACGCCAGCTCCGGTGGGAAAGAATCCCTCCCGAGGATTTATCCACCTCACCAACCCTCCAACAGTAGCCTCGGCGACGTTAGCATCACACGCCGCCACTTGAACTCTTCACTCGGGCGAAGCGGCTAGTTAGCTCGCTAGCTGTGGTAGTTAGCGGCTAACGATCTTCGCTAGCCGCCACAGCGGTTTCTCTCTAAGACGAGCCACCCCGAGTGCAGGTGGGCTGACAAGTAGGAGCCCAGAGCTCACACAAGTAAGCGTTCGTTTCTCACCAGAACCCCTCCGGTGAAGTTGTTTTCATTTGGCTTGTCTGTGTCATCTCCACTAACCTCTGTGTCATTTTCGTGGACCTTCGCTAACGTTAAACTTCTCGTGACACCCCTACAGTAGGCTACAAAATAAGTGGGTGGTTTGTTATTTACCCAATGAGAGTGACAACCTAACCTGACGTGGCCCCGCCCACTCCTATTGTTATGATTGGTGTAAGTGGAGAATGTATGGAAGTCTGGTAGTGCCAGGAAGAGAAAAAAAAGTAATGGATCAAGTTATGCATAATAAATTATAAACATTCAAATAAAACAATTCAAATACTCAGTGTTAAAATTATAAAGATACAATTTTATACTTGCTTTGTTAAAACAGTGAGACACAGGTCAAAATTCTGAGATAATAGAGAGCTGAAGTCACACCCCTTCTGGTGGACCATGAGACCTTATTTATCAGAAAAACTTTATCTGGTAGTAAATGGAGAGAGACAATTGTTCAATTGTTTGATCCCACTCGAAGTGTTCCTCGAATTAGACATACTGTTTGTCATTTTCAAAAATCGTTTTCCAAGTCTAAGAAAGACACAGTTGTCGTAATCAAAGTGAAATACCATCTAATTTAGTCTTAAACTCTTACTGAACTATATCGCCTTACTCAACGTGCGTCACCACCAGCAACATGGCGGCCAACTCAATACAGAAAAGGTACTAAAAAGGATGAAAATCAAAATAAATCCGGCCTTAGTCTCACTTTTCTCAGTGAGATAATATAGAGCCTGGCCCTTGATTGTTTAAAGTATGGGTTTTGTTGAGCAACCTCACTAATGCGACTGTTGACTGTGTAGTTTTTTACCTTTGTTCACGGTTGTATATTTCATACGTTTTTGTGACAAACCAGACTTTCTTCCAAGACTTTTTTCCAAGACTAAATTATATTTTAAATTGACAAACATCGTATGTGTGATTCATGAAAAAAATAAAAAGTTATCGTAAAATTATTTGTCTTTCTCCGTTCACAACCATACATTTCTGAAATACTGTCCCATGGGGCAAGCTGGAAGGGGCGTGACATCGGCATTCTACTCTTTCTCAGTACTCACACAGAGAGAGTACACCAAGTTCATACTCACACACAATATTCAAGCTTAGCAAGTTGAACTTGGGAGTCTAAATTCTGTAAAATGCAAAGAAACAGTTTTGGAGATCTGTTCATTGTTAGTTTTTGTTATACATTTTTGCAAATGATAACTTTTTTGTTGTTTGATTATTCCAGATGTTTGCTTTATTTAGATCAGAGTTTGACGCATTATCTTTTGCCAATGTTTTGTATACTTTGATGGTTTTCTTTTTGTAGTGTGTTTAGTTTTGTCTAGTTCTTATTTTGTTTTGTGTGGGAATTGGGGTAACACGTTTGGCACCCTAGGTTATATAGGTAGAAGGATAGGTGTAGGACCATGAAGCACCTGAATGGGCCAAAGGTTTTTTTTACCAGAGCAGGAAAGGTTTGCGGGTTTCCTTTGTTCTTTGTTCTCTTGCTTTTTGGAAAAATAAACCATGAAAACCAAAGGAACTTTGAATGGACATTGATCTTCCTTTGCCTGCATACAATACTAGCCCACGGTGCAGCAGCGGCTCTTTGATTTGCATTGACATTTGACAATTGTAAAACAGAATTTATACGAGCTTTGAGTCTGGTACATATATTTTGCCGTTAATACAAACTGCATGCTGGGATCCTTTTGTGAGATAGTACGTCAAACTTAGATAACTAAATCAAATTTGAGAGGCAATAAATAAAGTCAGAGTTTACCGTGAGCACTTTGATTGTTTAACTTTCATGAACTCTTTTTCTTTTCTCGGTGGCCTTTGGCTTCCATATAGGCGCCCAGACAATGTTCATCTATAACAGGGCGTTGTGAGTGACGGCACACTGAGCAGTCTGGTTGAGGAAGGAGAGCACAAAACAGGCTGGAAAGAATGCTGTGCATGGAGAAATAAACAAACCTCAGGCCACACTGAAGAAGTCTGTTATCCTCAGTCACATTTATCATCCCGTTCATTATTTAAAATCCTCATTAAAACACCAGCTCATCTGTGTCTTTCTTCTATCCATAAAGCATTACGGGTCTGTTTTAAGGCATAGCTTAGGCTGTTTAGTCCTCAGTATACATAAATTGATCTCACGTCATTCCCTTCAATTTTAATGATCATTCGTAGTGGCGAAAAAACAATGCCATTTTTCACCAGTCACTGCTAATGAGGAAGTAGTGTGACAGCTGCTTCTTTGTGGACAAAGGCATGTGTGTATGCAGGAGAATCCACCTAATTCTACAGACCTCCATTGTCTAACTTATGTTTAACCTCAGCCAAAATCACCTCTGTCATTTAGACATCAGCTTCTAGAGGTGGAAAGTGTCTAATTCTGTGTTTAGCTGATCACAATTACCATATTCAGGTCAGTGGTAGGGGAACACATGGCAGAGATGGGGATTACATAAGAGACGAGGAGGAGCGGAGCAGGATCACATGACTATATAAACCCCGTGTCTGGACACATCCTGCTTCTGCAGGGGGGAATCTTTCCTCTCTGACACACTTATTGTTGTCTGAATGCGTGTGAGGTGTATGCTGCCATCTGTTGGTGTTTGAACACACAATTGTACAAAGAAACCTGCAGTATGGTAAAGACAGATCATCACTGAGCAAGGAGACATATAAATGTCTGCCCTGCTGGATGGTCTGTGAGCAGAAAACTAAACCAGTTTATGGGCTGACCTTTGACCCCCTGGACATTTAGGGCTCAGCCAAGATGAGTCTCCAAATTTAAAATAAACAAAAAATGTTTAAAAGCATAAAGTTAAAAACCTTCTCTACAGGAGTGTTTTGGTCCAAGATGAACAGGAGAGATTTTTGCGTATGTGTTTTTGACTGAGCTCCTCTTGCTGGTTTGAAGTAGGCAATCAGTGTCAGTTCAAATATGATCACACAAAACTTGCTCAGTCTTGACAAAGCAGATTAGCTAAGATGTTTGAGAGTTCAATTCTGAATAGATTTTAATAATTGATAATTACTTCTATTTGGAACTTTTTGCAGGCTTTAATGACTCTTTGATGCTGATTATAATTAAAGAGTGTTGAGCTGAGCTGAAGTGAACTGGGCAGAAACACCAGATGAAGCACGATGAAGAAAGACAGTGATGTTTACTGGATCTTGAGAGGAAGTTGCTCACATGGCAAACCAGCCATTTAACTTCCTCAGTCAGCGGTTTTCAGCCTGTAGGTCAGGACCAAAAAGGGTTCCCAAAATCTGTCAAAACCTGCTGCCTTTTTCTTTTGCCATCTTTACAAACTTCTTAAAAATACTGTATACGTCGAGGACTTTGGGGGAAAATGTGTTGAACTGACACAAAAGACATGTGGATTTGGTTTAATTTGATTCAGCTGTGCAGCCAGTATAAAGCTTCCATGGAAGAGCTAGTACAAGGTGATACAGAACACAATCTTTCCAACCTTACATGCAGCTGCTTCAATATGGAGAACTGAAACGGCTAAAATAGAATGATAGGTAAAGAAATTATTGGCAACTGTAATAATTTACATACTGTATTTCACTACACACTTTTTTTTCTTCCATTCTTCCTTTTCTTCCATACTCCAGGGGGTAACTTGGGGAGCTGCATGTGAAGGAGTAAAATTTCACAGGTGACCAAAATGATCACATGCAGCCAAAAATGTTTATTCTGTATTCAGAGAAACAAGCAAATGAGAAAATGATAGAATGATAGAATTTAAAAAGTGTTCTTTGGCTGAAACACACAGAAGAGAAACTTCAAGGGGGAAATGAACTATATAAGGGGTTAGTGAAATCCCCGTGTCCTCAATATAGCCCACAACCAGCCCTTCTTGCAGTCTCCACTCATCTTCACACACAGTGAATCAGTTGAGTGTTGGTGCTGCTCTATACTGTACTTCTGAATGGCAGCACGGTTTATGAATGGAGACTTTTCACGTTGGCAGAATATAATTGGGGAAATTCACATATAAGCGTACATTCACTGGATTCATGTCAGGAGGGATAAAAGCTCTGCTCTCGAATTCTGGTCTGCTACACTTTAGACTTGGCATCACACACCAGTTTGGAGTCTGGAGCGCAGCAAGCACGGATGAACTTGGCCTACATTTCTCACATGTCCCCTGTGAGCTTCATTTTCTTCACTGGAGCGCTGCTGCGCCCCCACAGCTCTGAGAGCACTTTGTCGCAGAAGATATTGTCACAAATTAGTGGCTTCATGCAGGCATTTTCCAAGAACTACAGCAATGCTATGGACAAGACTTTATTAGTATGATACCAAAGCTAATCAGCCCATGTAGGAATCTCTGAAGGAAAATTAACAAGGTCATTAAAAGTATTGTACAAGATAATCATATTTTAATAATTGAATACACTCTCAAGCGGTGCTATTGAGTATATTAAAGGAGACATATTATGCTTATTTTCAGGTTAATAATTTTATTTTCCGTTACTACTAGAATAGGTTAACACGCGTTCATTGTTCATCGCTGCTTGGCTGTATATTCCTTCTGTCTGAGACGCTCTGTCTCCTGTGTCTTTAAAGCCCACCTCACAAATACCCAGTTTACTCTGATTGGTCAACTCACACATGCCTAAGCCAGCGCCGCCAAACACGTCTCCAGTCATCCCTGTTGAATTTTCAGTTTCCAGTCAGCTTTGCTTCTGTTGTGAATATGGGCATACATTATGCAAATATGTGATATGGTGACATAGTGTGATATCAAGAAGATGCAGAATTAAAGGCGGGACTACCGATGAAGCGTTATTCAACAGAGGTGTCTTCTGTGAGGAGCTCCCATTGGCGCAGACTCTGGCTTTTTCACTTTCAAGACCTTTTATATGCACAAGAACCTAAACAGAACTCTGAGGGAATAGAAAGGATGAAAAACAAAAAAAATACACAATACTTTCCTCTAAGATTCAAAAATTCCACTTAAGTTATGAAGACTTTAGAAGACAGTGAGATACAACTGAGCTGGATTGAATGGTGGGAGGTGTAGGATGCAGCATTTTTGGGGCTTGACCAGCTCTGGGAACTAAGTCAGAAAGTCCCTAAGTCAGGAGATATCATTACTTTTAGTGTCTGGAATAAGTATTACGTTGGGGGACATATCCTTGTGAACCTATCTCACAGGTCCCTGATGCTTATCCCTGTAAGATTTACAGACACAATCTGTATGTGTTCACAAGACAGTAACCATGCCTACAGTCAGTGTGTTCAGACTGATTTTTGTTTTCAGAAGCGGGAAGTCAATTAAAAATGGAGTACCTTGACTTTGAGTGCGTTTATGGATATCTCTGTAACTGAAGGCCTTTGTTGCATCCTTCACTTCCTTTCTTACCTGTCATCTCTGCCCTATTCTCCGTATACAATACAAAAATAATTTGTGGTTTGTGGTTTGTGAAAATTGTTTATTGGTGGAGCATATGTGTCTGAGAATGGACTACAAGTTCTCTGTTTTGTTTTCGAAGCCTTAACCATGGCCACTTTGGAGTGCGCTGAGGAAAAGGCTGCAGCACAGTTCCCGTTTTTTTTCAACTGAGGCAATCATTGATCTTCTGCAGTGCACATCAAAAACGATGGTAAGCTACATTTCTATAAAACTTTGAGTCTATGATCACTTTGGTTAACCGAGGGGCTCAATCTACAATAACATACAGTTAGTGTTTGATCTGTTTGTACAGTTGGCTCTCTAATTAACCAGGAAGGAATCCTCCCATTGAGCCTATTAAACAGGATACGACCAAACTCACGTTTTAACGGCTTACAGTTTTTGTTTTTTTTATCTGCATGAATAATGACGCATTGTGTAGTAAAACCATTTCAGCAGTTATGCCTTTAAGTAGGTCGGAAAAACATAGCTTGCAATAACAGTGTTTTTGAAATATCTTTTGTGCTGATAACCCTGTGTTATCACACTGCACACACGCACGCATGCATGCAGACACACACACACACACACACACACACACACACACACACACACACAGGGAATGTGAGTGGAAGCTGTCAGAGCATAAAGATGTATAGACCTGCAGCCTCTCTTCCTGTTTCCCTTCAGTTCAGATAAAGAGGAAGAGACAGGGGTTGTTGGGAGGGGGGTGCAGAGTGAGGGACTCTGGGTGATTACTTTGGCTTTAATGAGGAAAATGTCTTTGCCTCGAGGCTCTCATCCACCTCAATAGTCTGTGAGTGTGTCTGGCCTGGGTTTAACTGTCGCCTCCCAGCAGGCTGGAAGACATAGAGACACGAGGTGTTGCAGAAAGACGGTGAACAAGTCTGAAGATTTAATTTGGAGACTGCATCTGATGTGTTTTACAGCATAAATAAAATATCCAGGAATTTTATGAAACATTAGATTTCCTGTCAGGGGATTCATGTCCAGGCAGTGCTTAGTGAAAAAAGTTCTCTGCCCCCGTCTTAACAAGATTTCCATAAACCGCTTACAAGTGGTCCGAAGTGTAGCTGCCAAGAGCCGAGTGTGCCAAAAGGTCTCATGTTACACCAAATCCTCATGTCTTTATACTGGCTGCCCATCAAAGTCAGGATCCAGTTCAAGATCATCGTAGAGGTTTGCATGGCCAGGTTTTGGCCTTCATTAAAGCTGGAACGAACTTTGAGAAGATAAAAGACTCACAGCTTTGACCAACTTCAAATCCAGGTTAGAAAATGTTCTGCACTGCCTTTACTGAGCCATAAATCTACACTTTTCCCTCTTCCTTCAAAAAAGGTTTCTATTTTAATGCATGCTTTAATATTTCATGCTGTTTTTCTTCTTTTTTAATGTATTTAATGCATTATGTAAAAGGACTTTGACTTTTGCCTTTGCCTCTCCTTCCTCGAGGTGATGAGGGAGCCCGGTTCTCTCAGCACCTTGCTTTTGTTGAGACTGTCAACAGAGAAGCTGGGCAAGTGAGATGCAGCGGGGAGAAACATTTTGGTGTGATTTGACTTCTCATATCACCCTCTTCAGCTACTGGCAGCTGTGACGTGTCTAACAGACCTACTTTGTTGGGCCCAGCTGTTTGATTTTGACCTTGAAAACAGAAGCAAACAAAACCAAACCAGGACCCACTAACACACTTGGGCTCGACCTCTCAACTGTATTACATGGTCTTGATCAGCAGATGGAGTTCACTATCAACTGTCATGAAACTACAGATGTTCAAACCCTTATTCTGTTGGGTTAATTCCTTGTGGCTTTGTATGTTGTTGGCCAGGTGTAGATTTGCAACTGTCATTGACATTAAAGTATTTCAACTTTCATATCTGGATTTTAAGATTATTTCTGTGTAAGAATAAATTGTATTTGTGTTCGTATTTTATTTGCTTGCCTCATATTACTTGTTAAAGGTCCATTGTGGAGGATTTCACTGGTTGCAGATTGCACCCAACTGAAGTTAAAAACACGAGAAGCAAATTGGTCCTCTCTCTGTTCGGTGTTTGGTTTGTCCATTCTGGGCTACTAGGACCCTCTCCCTCTCTAGATACAAGAGGCTCCTTGTAAAGTAACAAAAACACGACTCTCAGTTTCAGCTGATAATACACTGATGAAAACAGAATAATGATCGTAACATTGTTTTTCTGCAAATAAATCCTCCTAAATCCCACGCAATGTACTTTTAAGGGAAGACTGCACATAATGACCTTGGAAACAGCAGTTGACGAAACAATCTTCACTCACTGTGTGATCACTTGAAGGAAACAAGAACAGCTGTTTCTTCTCGATGAGTCAACCCTACAATACTGTCGCAATAACTACATATTTGATCAAAAGTATGGTAATGTTTAATTTGCCACCCAGTCCTAGCATTCATTGAGATCTCGAAACATCGAGATGTATCGCCCAGCCTTAAATTCACACAATAGTCAGGTTAGAACACATCAGACTTACATTCAAGGTAGTTAATGTTGCACAAGGAGGTTTATTTTTGTGCAATAACAATTGTCATACTGTGTGGAGGTGTAACTAATGAGCTCTACTTGTCACTACTGCAGTTCATTTTTTGAGTCTTGTCTTCATCATCAGAGGGAGCTGGTTTGAAAATGTATCTAATCTGTGTTCAGATTCCCAAAGTCACCAGTAAATACAGGAGACATGAAATAATAATGTACAACAATAATAACTTTGGTTTATTGTTCAACACTTTTTAAAGTGTGCGCTCTTTTTGTTGCCACATGTTTTTGGGTTACAATTAAACGCATCATTTACAAAAGTGCATGAACTCCTTTTTTTTTTTCCCCAGTTGTGTTCCCATTTTGCCAAACAACAACCTCAAGTTATGTTCTTCCGTCTAAAAGAAACCAGATAGTATTTTACTTTATTGCTTGGTTTTTAGAGCAGATGTCACAGTTCCAGCCACTGAAGACCTCATTGTGGAGCAGGACTTAAATTCATCAAGAGGAAAACAAGCTGTGTTTGGTTCTCACAGCCTCAGAATCCCCCCAGGCTGCTGTCAGTCTTCTCGACTTTTCCAATATCAGACCCTTTCTGGGGGGTTTCTGTGGGAATTAAATGACATTTAGCTTTTTATTTTTTGTTTCGTTTTGTCAGGGGTTTTCAGGCCTGAGCCAGTGTGTGTGTGTGGATATGCTTTCTCTTCACAAGGCCATCCTGCAAATGGGTCAGTGTAACTAAGCCATTCTTAATAGACTGAGTGTTTCACTTTCTTTCTTTTTTCCCCCTTTCGTTCTCTCTTTCCTGATAGGTTGAGTAAAGGCAGAATAACAACAGTGAGGTTACAGATCATTCAGTTACATATAATGTTACGAAACTACAGCGCTGACCTTTGACCTATTAAAGTTTGGGCTCTTTTTTTTTAACTTTAAAAGTGAAACCACAGAAGTACTAATGGGAAAATGTAGCCAAAGTACCAGAGGTAAGGTTAAGCATTTATTAAGCTAACACATTGTATTATTGCATTTTAATTTGTTAATGTGTGATAGATTTGGGGTACTTTATACACTGCTCGTTTAAAGTGATAGTATTTAACAAGCTATTCATATATTGAATACAAAACCTCAATCTGAAAAGTAACTAGCAATTGATTAGTAACTATGTGTCAATCAAATGTAGTGGAGTGGAACGTGTACAAAGTTTCACTCTTAAATTTGCTGCAGTAGAAGTATATAAAAATGTACTTACGTATAGTACGAGTAAAAACTTTCCACCACTGTGTGGGTGTGAATTTGATACAGAGCAGACAATACAGATATAGGAAATAACTAAGAACTGAATAATTTTGAAATTTGATTGTATAGACATCATAAGAGTTCTAGTCTTAATATCATTAAAATACAGGGACTCCTGAAATGTCAGTAAATTGTGATTGAATGGTATCTGTCAATCTACGCTTTAATAGTTAGTTTTTTTCTTGTACACAATTTTGTCTTAAAAAGACCTCCAGATTTCGACGACAGGCGTTTCCATTCAAAACAAATCACTGGAGGAGTGAAACAGTTTCACTCATCTCCACAGTTTACAGTTTCCCAAAATATGTCCTCTGTAAGCCTCTTAAGGCCCCCTGGGGTTTCTGGAGACCTGCAGACCTTAACAAAAAAAAAAAGCTTTCTGCTGAGTCAGTAGTGCCACCTGCTGGTGACACTGAAGGACTAACAAACTAGAGATGTGACAATTCGAAAGACAAACAACATCACTCTATGTGAATTATTCATGAGTGTTTTATTATTTCTGGAAGTTATAAAGATCCAAGAAGGGGACAGAAGATTAAAGGACTGATAATAAAGTAGAAAAGTGAGAAAAGATTTTTTTTATCTAGATACTGGCTGAACTGACTACACAGTTACCAACCAGATTTTAGACTCCTGAGGCAGTTATAGTGATATAACAACACAAAGTATTAACATTAAGAGTTGGAATCGTGTCTTTTATGTTATGAAGGTTTGCAGAAAGGATTTTTATTGTATAGGAGTCACTTTTAAAGGGTAACTCCAGCAATTGTACACATTAAAGTGTGTCTACAGGACTTGGAAAGTACTTTCCACCACTGCTAAGGCGGAGCAAAACAATGAAATGACAGAAAAAGAAATGAAGAGATAGTGATGTCGACGTTAGGAATCATCATCTCCTCCACAGATTTTTACCAGAGTCTTTTTATAATTCCCTCCGCAGTCGGACTGAAACAAAACAGAATTTTATATTAAAACCTCAGTTAAGCCGGAGTTTTCATGTTCACATTAAATCTTTAATGATCCGCATGTCTCTCCAGACTTCTCTCTGTTCTATTTATGATTTATTACATGACGTCTCTCTTTTCCTCAGTTAGTAGTTTGAAGAGGAAAGTAAAGCAGAAGTAACAGAGAGGGACAGAGGGGCCTACAGTGTGAGTTCAAGAGGAAGCTGATTTCTTCTTGGCCTCAGGTAGATCTCGGCTGTTAGTTAGTCTTCTCCTCCACAGATGGCCTTCACACAGTCCCCATGGGCACCCCCCACATCGGACTGGAGGAGACAATAACACAAGCGAGGAGAAAAGTGTCTTCCCACCACACTGACCGACAGAGCGCCACACATCCTCAGACCTGAACCTCTGCAGAGCTGACTGCCAGTGACCCGAGGCAAGGTTAGCTTCCGCCCCACTTGTTTACAGTTCTTTAAGAGCTTTCTTAAATTGTTCTTTTTATGGGCAGCTTTAACATAACGCTATAATTCTCACCATATTCTGAGCTAAATGGTTATTTGCTTCTGCAATGGGTGTGGATTGATGTCTGGGCCATTTATCATTTTAACAATGATTGTTTTGTTAGCATTCAGCGACGACAGCTCCGAGCTTTAGGTGCATGATTATAAAAACCTAAATGAGCACTGCTCAGTGAGAAATTACACTGAATTACAGGAGCAGCAGCCAGCCTGAAGGTGATCCTAGGGCTTCTGGGAAGAAGTCTGTGAGACTAAAAGACTCAATATTCCCACCAAAAAGATTGATGGATACTGTCACAGTGGCTGAGAAAAGCAAACTAACTAACTATCGACACCCGTAACTAACAAGTGATGGGTTAAATTTCCCAACTTGGAAACATCAGCTGTCTTTAAATTTGCTTCTTGGAGCTGCAAAGGTGGGTAGGGTCTGTTTTAAATCTCTCACTATTTTGACCAGGACTGGAGAGCAAACCACAAGGTGCAAAAGAAAAGCCCAGATAGAAACACCTAGATAACCTTTACTATGGAGATTTTCGTTTGAGGACCCATTTTCAGATGACAAACATAATCCCTCACCAATGGATCAGATTGTTTTTAGGGCAAGAGCTAGTAAAATCACATTTGTTTCCAGTGTTAGTAATAGATTAGCTCTGTGTGACATGAGGAGATGCTCCGGCACATTCCCACTTCACACAGCTCCAGTTATCCTGCAGATTAGTCATTTCTGTCTCAGTGCAGCCTCTGTGTGTCTCAGAGGACCTCTTGGCTCTTCTGTTATTCATATATATTTTTTCCTCACAGATATCAAAGTGTCTCGCCAGATGAAATCAAGCTGTTGTCAATTTTCATCAGTGAGAAGCATCTGATGACTCATAAAAAGCTCAGACAGTTAATTCACGAGGGCCAGAGCCTCCAGAGTCCATTCAAACCCTCTGATCACACTTAATGATGCTGCAGACTGTGTGTAGACAAATTATATGCAAAGATCCTACGACTCAAATCAACTGGGATGAAGCAAGTACGATTGATTCTCACAGTAAAAAAAAAGAAGCAGAATAAACCCACATCGTGAGTTTAATCAGGTTAAATTGGGATCAAATCTTTAGTAAAGAGTTCCTCACCTCGATGGCAGAGTGCAGCGAGTACTCGTAGAGTTTCTTGAACTCAGCTCTGATGTCCAGCAGATCGATCTCAGACCGACTCACCATGATCCTGTTCAGAGTCGACTCGTCCGTTCCACCACCCTGCCAACGAGACAGGCGGTGAAAACACAAACACAACAGGACAAGAAGACAAAGAACTGTTGGCGGTGGGTGACAGTGTGCGTTGCTTTCTGCAGCAAATCATCATAAAAAACATTTTGATGGCTCTTTGTGATGTTTAATTGCTAGCAGCCTTCCAAAGGCGTGGATTTCTTTTTGTAAGTGGGCTATATAAGTATGATTTATTTTTATACTAACTACTCAAACAGCTTATGACAACAAGTATAGTACTCCTGTATATGGAACCAGTATGCAGTATGGATTTGGAACACAGCTTATGTCTTTCAAGACCATTCAGGGCATCAAAGTTTTAAGACTTGAAGGAAAAAAAACACCCAAAAATGAAAATTCAGTCGTGATCGACTCACGCCGGGGGAAAGCTGGGTGAAGTTCCATAGTCCATGAAACATTTCTGAAACTTCAAAGCAAAACAGAGTTGCAGCATTCTCTCAAACTGAAGTAGATGGTGACTTGTTTTAAATGAAAACAAACAAAAAAGAATAATCTAAACAAACATAAATTGGCTCCATGCAGCTCATCCAACATGATCCAAGTCTCCAGAAGCCCCAAGATCCCAAAATTGATTTGAAAAGATATTATTTATTTTCCCTTTATTTTCCTGACAAAGATGAATTCATCTTAAAATGGGTGTAAATAACATATTTTCCAATCAATTTGTGATTGCAGGGAATCCAGAGCATTGGGTGATCAAACCAGTTGAGCTGGGTACAGCCATTTTATGTTTTTTTTATTTTCTTATTTTACGGTATCTATTTTATTTAAGGTCCACATCTTCTTCAGGTGTTTAGGAGGCATCACTGTTTTGCTGTGAAGCTCCAGAAACCTTTTCCGGACAACTCATGTTTGGGTGAACTTTTCCTTTAAAAAACCCTGACAAGTCCTTTAATGGTTTCAGTTCAAGTAAATGGTTCAGCAGCAATACAGTTTTTTATATTATTGGCTGTTCTGTCTTCAGTTAACGGGGCGATGTTGCTATGAAGTGGGTGATATTTATTCCTCTCTGTGTCTGTCCGATTATCTGTGACTGTGAAGATAATGCAGTAAAACAGCACATTCACCTTCATGCTCTGGTACAGACGTTCTGCAAAGTAGGCCGGTACACTCTTCACACATTTCACTGCAGGAGGGACAAAAGTTGTGTTCAACAATAAACAGTTTACACAGCGATAAAGATCAATCTTTTTTTCTACAAGAGATAGAGAAAATTATTTGCTATATGGGGAACTTACACTATGTAACCAAAAGTATGTGGACACCATACCACTGCCCCCATTTATGACTGTTAAACACGTCTTTTCTGTAAAGACTCTCCAAGAACTTGTTTACATACTGGCCATATAGTGTACAACATGTATAGTATGAATTAAGAGTACTATTCAGCACATTAATCAGCACATTAATCAGCACATTAACGCACCAATAGCAACCAGCAGTTCCTCCAGTTCCCCTGACATCTCTCCTTCGATGCTTTGTTGCAGAGTCTTTCCACTGATGTTCTTGTATTCAACAAGAGCTACACAAATAAAGAAACAAAAAAACCCCTCGATTTTCATTTCCAATAATGCCAAATATGACTAAAATGTGTACAGGACAACTTCATTCTAATCTAGATTGATCTCATTATGTGGAAAGGTTGACGTACTTTGTCTAAGTTGAGGTATACTTCTTTGGCAGAGGATGTCAATAAATTTAGATTCATCCGTGCCCCACTTCTTCTCTCCGGCATCATAAAGGCTCTGGGTGGATAAAATGAAATGGTTAAGAATATATTCAACATAAAAAGAGAGATGTACAGTGTCTGTAAGAAACATTCAATCATGCAACATACTGCACCTTGGCATCTTCTTTTGCCTTCTCGTTATCTACTGCGGTGCCCTCGTCCCTCGAGCCCTGAAAACAAAACGTAAAATACATTATTTTAACCCACTTTTAACATCCTGAAGTTCCCACTGGTGGCTTTAAATGTACAAACTCCTGTTGTGCAGACAAGAGTTGGTCAAACTAAGACAGCGTAATTATTCCCCAAATTATGTTTATTAGTTGTGATGACTATTATGATCATGACTGTGATGAAGGGACTAGCTTTGTACCTGCAGACTTTACCTTCACCACCACTTTCTGTTCTTTAACTATTAATTCCCCTTTTCTATCTTATTTTTATTTTCATATTTATACATTTTCATCATTTCTCTCAAGGGAAAAGTGATATGTCATATGTCCCCATTGTCCTTCACATCACATGTATCATTTTAAGTTAGATGAGATGTAATTCTATAAAATGGAAACACGGTTCACAGCTCTCCTTTTTATGAGAATGACAAACCTGAGCAAGGAGCAGCAGCGCTTTGGAAAAGTCTCCGGAAATTTCCCCCCTCAAGTCTAAGGTCAACTTCTTCTCCGTTTCTTTGGGGGGAAAAACATCCAAGATGAACTCATGATCACAATCAATCACAAAATAAATAAAAAAATCATATTACATTTCTTAGTTGGTCCAAAGCTTTTAGATGGACACAATTCAACTGTCAAACATTGGCAATAAGTACTTTTTTTAAAATAATCACTATACTCCCAACATTTAAATCATTTAAATCATCATCTTTACCTTGCAAATAGATGTCATTGAGAGCCCTGATCTGTTCTGGGGATCTGGATGCAAAGATTTCGATCAAGACGCTGTCTTTCGTCCCAGCTCCCTGCAACATCACACCGTTACATTTCCACAGGGAGTGTGGATATCTATCTGTGCATATACTGTAGATCAGCGTAGATGAAATTAATACATTTCAAAGCTCAGTTTTTCTCTACTCTAATATATTATTAAATGAAAAGATGCACTCATTGATACAAGGAGAAACTAAAGAGTGTAAGCAAGAGAAACAGATTTTTTAAAAAAGGTATACAATAGAGGCTCTCTTTTTTCCCCCGCTTTGTTTATGTGATACTATCAAGATATTTCTATTCCAGATTCTAACTCATCTGGACCAAAAGTTAGATATAATATTAATTTCATCTCAATTTGAAAAGCTGAATGTCTTTGTAAAAAAAAATTTTTGAACATCTTTCTCTGTGTTTATTTGTAAAAAATTATTAAATAAAACCAAAGAGAGAAAATTATAAAAGCAAGAAAGACTGACTTTCATGGCCCGCATCACTTCATGGCAGTCGTACACTGCAGGAGGGGTGATGAGCGCCACCAGCAGGTCCTCAAAGTCGCCACCGGTGTCCCCTTTGAGGTCCTCCAGTAATGTCTGCAGCATGACGCAAACACAGCATGTCAGTTCATATTCTTGCAACACACAACCACACCAATGCAAATACACGAGCCCTCTGGCACACGGCCACACACAGACAAACTAGTCATTTGTCATGTTTAGACCATCTTTTAATATCAATTCTGATGCATCTAAAATCAAAGAATGTGCAGCAAAAGATAATAGCTTCACAACAGAAAAGTATTTCCAGGTGTCAGGTAGACAGGAAGTGACAAACTGCACCTGCTAACAATACAGCCTTTAGATATATGATAATTTAGACATCATAACTCTTAAAAAGTGAAGCTGACTTCGTAAAAGTCACGTTGATGCAGGTTAGAGAGTTTAAATAAAATGAAACTCACTCATCTTAAACCTTACATTTAGCCAGTGTGAGTGAGTGTTTCAGTGGTAACAATCGGCGACAGCCGCTACCAAAGAAGAAGAAAATGGAGCTCATAATGTGTGACTGTGTGGGGTGTAGCCTTCAGACTTTCTAAATCAGATCATGATTCACTCATAAATAACAGAAGTTGCATCTTACTCTGCCAGTGGCTTCCTGGTAAGCTTCACAGATCTGCTGCCTCTGAGCGCTACTTCTATGGGTCAGAATGTCAATCAGAGTCTTCTCTGTGGTGCCTGAAACGATGGAGAAATGGAAAAACAACTTTATAAGCCAGGGGCCTTGAGACTTTGCTTAACACAAGTAAAATAAATTGTTGGATATATAAAAAATGTAAAAGGGGTACTGTGTTGTTTTGCAGAAGTAATGCAAAATCCAAAATTTATTATTTACAGAATCAATGAGGTTCAAACTCAGAAACATTTTCTGGAACTGAATAAACAAGCTGTTCTCAGAGGACAATACAGTCCCAGAATGATGTTTGAAGGGTCTGCCACATATAAGCAAAGTAAGAGTGTGAACTCACGTTGTCCTTTAAGGTCAGTGTGTTCAGACATGAAAACAAATAATATCTCTCTTCTTGTTAGAATCTCTCTCCCAAAACTACATACTCCCAAAACATTTAGTCTAAAGGGATACACTGTAGCTAAATACACAATCAATTGACTCACAATTTAATACATTTGAATTTGTGATTTTAAGGTAGCTTAAGCGTTACTGTTATAAACACTCGGCTATGCTAGTTGTCTTTAGCTAGATCTTGAGCTTGATTACTACATTTACCCCCTGCCCCATTTAGTTAATATCAAAGTGCCCCTGTGTGTGTGTGTGTGTGTGTGTGTGTGTGTGTGTGTGTGTGTGTGTGTGTGTGTGTGTGTGTGTGTGTGTCTGTGTGTGTGTTTAACCTACCAAGTCCTTCGATGGCCTTCCTCAGAGCCACAGCATCCTCTCCCGCATCAAAGTCTGCTCTGGGCTTGATGGTTCCTCTGTCTCCAGTCTGAAGAACACGGTGATGTTCGTTCATCAGTTCGCTTTGTTTTCTCTTTCTTTTCATGCAGTTTGTCACAGTAAAGCCTAAAAAGACCTACCTTTGCTGAGAAAGAGGAAGGGGTGTTCACGAGACTGTCCAAGTCGTCCTGCAGAATGTTTATCAGTTGTGTTTAAAATCCACCATCAGTCAAAACTTAATTATAAAACAGAGGGAAACAGAAGTCGGCTTACCCACAAAGATGCCATGATGAAAACAGGAAGTTCCTCTGTTGAAAAGTAACACATGACTTAAGCTTATTACTTATCATTAAGTGATTTATGGTGAAAAGCTCTGTGTCAGCACCTCTATTTTTGAGTTATTCTCACCAAACTACTGTAATAAAATATCACAAGTGTCCATATAAAGGACTTACAGTGTATCAAATGTGAGCTGGAATTAAAAAAGTAATTATACATTTATTTGCAACATCTTATCTCTCAATTCATTTTAACAAATGGACATAATCTACCTCTGTGCAGTAGTAAGTAGGAAGCTTGATGAGATGTCAAAATGTACTGCAGGATTTCAACACCCTTGTCATGTCGACAAATGTCTGTTTGCTCACCTGTTCTGATGAATGTAAGAGCTTAAATGAACCCAGTTAGACTCATATACGCCTCATCACAGCAGCCAGCGCAAATCAAAATAAAAAAAATACTTTTCAACTGATCTGAATGTGATCAAACCGTAAACCTGACATCTAATGGAAATACTGTACGATTAAAGCGGAGATTTAACAAGTATCCCACAGTTCAGGGCACTCAGATTCACACTAAATGCCCTCCAGGATAATGATTAGCTTGTTAAGAAAATCCGAAAATAATTAAATACGTTTAACTAGTGAAGTCGTAAATAAGCAGCACAGTTCCAACGCAACATTTCACTGAATGAAAAAAAGAATCAATAAAGCAAGTTTTGCTCAAGTAATGATGAGGTCATCATGAGGAAATCAATTCCCTGTGTCCAAACGTCTGCTTTAAACTGTTAACTCCAATCAGAACTCTGTTAATACCTTAAAATCACATACAAAGAAATGTATAAAAAGATACTAAGTAATGACAGTTAAAGAAATTCCGGACAAGCTCACCTGGATTGTTGTCTGAACCGGAAAAGTGTTCCGCCACACCTTCACCCTGCGTGGAAACTGGAAATACACCTGAAGAGTCATCTGACCACGCCCACTCCAAACAATTAGGCGCACCCTTCAGGGACGGCTCGTACATTTCACAAGTCAAAGATTTAAGGATTGTTTTTCAAGTTATTGTTCTTTGTCTTCTTTTGTTTTGTTCTGTATATGAAATTACATTCATGTTCTCCTCATTATGAACTTTGGCGATCTAGTCCCACCATCACTTCAAAATCTGTCCCAAAACATTTGAAAAGTATTTGAAATCTTGCACTGGAAACAGTTTTGAAGTGTAACGATGTATCAATATTGCATTTTTCCATCCTGTTACGAATAGAATTGAATGACAAACGAAATTATTTATTGAAACAAATATGTAATTGCAGAGAAAATTGAACGATAGCCAAGTGTTAGCTTTTGAGAAACAGTGGAAACACTTTAATGATATCACTATTTGTCACTTTTATGAACAACAGGATCTTACTCTGTCCCTAAACATCACATCCTACTTCCCACAGTAAATGTTTCAATATTTGTTCAAAACCTTGCAGGAAAAAATACATTGATCAGCCTTTTTTTCCATCTTCACAGATAATTACATTTTTTAATAATTATATCTATTGTTGGCCCCTCCCCCAGAAATTAACTGACAAGAATCCAAAATCAAAATGAAATACAGGACAATAAACAGCATAATCATGGGTTTCAAATGTATTTTTATTACTAAAAAAAGGCACCAAATACAGGCATCATGTTGATAGCATCATAGTTATTTTCCACAAAATGATAGCACCAAAAATATATTGATATTTCCCATAATTTCCTGTTCCCATGCTGTTTTGATAGGCACACAGTTGAAAGAAAACAGGTGTGGGATCAGAGAGACGAATGGAGACAACGACGCGTCGACATCTCATGTGAGAATTTTTTTTTTTTCCTTTGCAGTGCTCTCCAACCAGTGTCATACACTTATAAAAATTACAGTAACTTTAACATTGTGGGTACATCAGTAGCTGAGCGTAACATAATACATCATAAGTGGGTAACATAATACATAAATGAGAAAACATTTGAGCGAGATGTGAGTCTGTGTAAATAAAAACCGAGTGAGGGATTTTGTGTCTTTGGGTGGAACGAAGGCAGGTCGACACACATCTCTTATAAAATACATCATTTCAAAAAGTGGTTACTCTCATGAGAACAGTAGTAAGGCTAAAGCACACGGACGGGATCGAAAACCTTTGCTGATTCATTACAATCACATGGAAATGTCCATTTTCTCAGTCTTGGAAAAGAAAAAGAAAACACTTTGGATGATTTGTTTTTTGAAAATCATGAGGAAAAATACTGCATGGCACTTAATATTGGCAGCTGTCAGAGTACAGTACGAACAACGGAAATAAGAATTTGTGTTGAATCAAGAAGAATTATCTGTTTGTTCAACATGACAGTACAAATGTCTCTAGGTAAGGCTTGAAATACACATTTTTTTTAAAAATGCAAATGAAGTTCCTGCTCATGAGGGGAAGGATTAACAAAAATTATGGCATAATTGCACTTGGATAGGTATCATTCATTGTTGTTATTATATACACTCTGCACTCACTCAGCCTAGCAGCACACTGTATGTGCGTAATACTCTCACAGCAGTCAGAAGCAGCAGTAGCCACATGTACAAGTCACTCCACAGGAAAATTAACCACGTTTATGTTCGATCAGCTTTTAAGTTAATTAATCTGCAGAAGCAGTGTGTGATAGGACTTCTACGCTGGCTATCGCTCTACAGTAGTGACATTTAATAGCAGTGAAATGACTCGATGCAGCAGAGGAGTGTTTTTTATCGAAACAATCACCAGTGTCTGAGCTACCACTCAACGTTTTTGTGCTGACGTAAAATGTCAAGTAGAACAGTAATGAAATGAACAACAGTTTCCGATGGGAGTTTAGATCATAGATGGATGACGCAGATGTTTTGGCTGTTTCACGCAGCTGAATGGTTTGTGGATTCCTGAGGTAGCCCAGTTGTGAAAATGATTAGAACGCTGCGTAGCCGTCTGCACGTCACACTCTTCCCTTTTTCAAAGTGGTATAAAAATACATTAACAAACATCTCGTTCCTTAAGTACAAACTTTCTTTTAGAAAATACCCTTTTTTAAATTTTTACTCCCCCTCCCTCTCAGTGTTTTAGACCTCAGTGCCGTCGTTCAGGTTGTTGTGCAGTTTGACCTCCAGGTTGACCTGTTTGACCTTGGCCTTGCCGTTGGGCTCCTGGTTGCGGTTGAAGACGTTGACGTTCCTCACGGTGCAGTGTTTGGTGCTGAAGTTCTTCTCCACACACTTGTCCAAGCACACCTCGACCTTGGTATTGAGTGGATACTCCTCGTACATTTTCGAAGACTTCTTGCTCTTCTTCTTGGCCGCCCGTCGGCAGCGGCGGAACAGGAAGCAGGCGGCCAGCAGGACCAGGACCAGCAGGGTCACGGCGGCCACTCCCCCGCCCACCGAGCTGCCCACGTGGGCATTAAAGGTGGCGGAGGGCCCGGCCTCCAGGCGGAGCGACTTCATGTTGGTGCCGTTCTTCACCTGGTCGCCCTCGTTGTCATATATCAGCGACTCGTCCAGCGTCAGACGCCCGCTGCGGTCCACCAGGTCGCGCTTGGGGCGACTCAGCTCATAGGTCACTGAGCGCTGAATCCTGGGGCTGGACCGTGACTCCGGGCTGATCACATAGATCACCTGCAGGTACCACTGGTGCCCTGCCTCCACCTGTTCATCGACAGTGGGAAAGGAGGAAGAGGTCAGCTACCGTATTGAGTGAATTATATTATTTGCTCTCATTTCACTGCCACCCATGACCTACCTAAAACCAGACAACACTTTTATAGCAACAACAAAGTCTCTGATTGGTGGAAACTCATTAAAGCTTTAAAGGAGTCATCACCTGGTTTTTTAAGTATCCAGTCCCCCTTGGATCGCTTTGGATCAATTCTTAAAACTTATTAGAAAAAAATAAATAATTAAAAAATAATTAAAAAATCAAACATAGAGCTTGTTCTGACACTTTTTCATACCACGACTTTCTCACGCGAGACTACGTGCGAGGTTTTGACTGGTCCGGAAGTGCATATTATTAATATGTAATGAGGCGCACGTTGATTGGCCGCAAGAAGGACAGAGACCCGGAATTGGGGGCTGGCCTGCATGCACAGACGTACGCACAGAGGAACTCAACAGTACTCAGGAATAAGGCTGGAATCACAGTCTGGGAGCTTATCTAAGGTTGATTTGACTGTAACACATGACAGAAGATGTACAGGAGTTCCACACACCTTGTAGAGAGCATCGACCTTCATTGTAAAGCCGTCGACACCCGGCATGGCTGTCATGGACTGCAGCTCCAGGATGTCTGAGGCGAAGTCAGCCTCGAAGGGAACATCGTGGAAGAATTTGTCACACACGTCCGGCTGTTTACGATCCTGCAGAGGAAACACGAAGAGAGAGAATAATCAGTGCACTTTGAATTAAACTTCATTTCCCGTGCTTCTAAGTTTTCTTTAGAAAAAAAAATCAGGCTTGTTTCTCTTTTCATCTTTATGGAGTTACAAATTATTTTCGAAATTTAAGCAATGGCACAATATAGTAACCTATAAGGAGGATTTGTCAGGAGCATTTTCTACAGTGTTGAACTGTAGAAGGTGTAATTCCACAGCTGCTGGCCCAGTGCAGTGTTTCTGCTACACACACTGACGGTTTGTTGATGATAAAAAACAGAATTTACATGTGTAGAATGTGAGTGCTTTGAATAACCCACAGGCTTTGAATGTTTTCAAATCAAGGCGAGAGGAGGGACGGGTCAGACTGGTTTGGCTGGTGAAAAGGTCGAAGGTCTGTTGTGTGTGTTCGTTTGCATGAAGGGATGTTAACCTTCTGTGTACCAGCAAAATGCTACAGGGAAGTTATCTGAAGCAAATACATCCAAACAAAATCTGAAGTGCTCTTTCTACCTGAAGGTTAGGTAAACTCAGTTACGAGTGCTTTGAACAGAAAAAAGAAAAAAAAGAAAAAGAAAACACATCAGCATCTGATAGAAAGACAAAAACATGACATACAGGTTTTATTCAAACGTCTGTGCATTTCAGAAAAATGTTATGGTTTCTCCTTTTCCTTTATTTGTTTATACAGACCTTAAGATAACGAACAGGTTTTAAAATATCCGTTGAACATGACAGTTCTTGGGTGGTAACACAGTCGGAATCCTTAATATGTTAGTATTTAACATTAAATAATGACATTGGCAGACATAGACCAAACACAATAACACACAAATAACCATACCAGCAGTAGGAAGCGGTGTTTGAGGTGCTTGTTGGGCTGGATGCAGCCGTACTGCGGCCCCTCGTTGTACAGCGTCCCTGTCGGGTCGAAGAAGGGAACGTATCCATCTTTGCCGGTGCAGAGGTAAACCTTCTCCAGCTGCAGTTTGTATGCTGCGTTCAGGTTCTGCTCAGGGTTCCACAACACCCTGCCGTACAGAGTCTGACCTGTAGGGGGCAGCAGAGGGACAGGTTTTCTTTTATTTGGACACATGAAGAACTGGACTTACTGTAGTGGCCACTCAGTTATTATCTTGATGCGCCGTAAGAACTGATCACTGGAGCAATATCAAAAGGCCTCAACGATATACGGATAAGAAAAATTGAAAACACACAAACAACATATCAAAAGGCAGCTTCTTTCTCTCAAATAAACACTTCTGACAGGCTGTTTTAAAAAGGTCAGTCCCGTTTCTCTCCAGTCTTACCCATGGAGAACGCTCCCTTGTAGTCCATCTCAGCCATAGAGACATCAGCGGTGGCGGGGTCCATCATGAACACCTTCTCGTTGTTACACAGCTGGAACTCGGTGTTGAGGGAGTAGACCACAGGAACGGGCCGGTTGGTCTGCTGGAAGGCGATCGGCACCAGAAACCTGTCGGAGAACAACGAGACACTTCAGGATTCAAGTGACCTGCTGCGCTTTCATTTGCCGTCTTATCCCCTCGATGCACAAGGCTCTTTGATGTATTTCATTATCAAACAAAGACTGCTGCGACTGAAGCTGGACTTCAGAAGGGACATACTTCTCTGGAGCGTGAGCCGTGCAGGACAGAGGTTTGTCTCCCGGGTCGATCCATGGCTGAGTGGGCTGGACTGTGCAGGGGATCAAGAAGACGGTGTACTCTCCAGAATAGTCCTTCCTGTTGTGGGGTACACATAAAGACAGCACAAAAGGCTCAATAGAAAGACACGGGGGAGGTGGAACACTGAAGAATCTCAGGTTGATCCAGGATCTTTCTGTGATCCAGCAGATAAAACTGTCGTGTTTACTTTAAAGAAGTCCATCTTGAGGATTTCTACAGAACTGGAACGTTTGGTTGTCCTTCTGCAGCTTCGTGTCAACCTCCAACTAACGTTGTTAAAATTAGATTGGCAAATGTAATCCTTACTACATGAAAATTGTTGAAATGCTTGACTACATTCAATTTATTGTTAGTTTAAACTCCCCTTCCAATCAAAAGTCTGTATTTTCTTGTTCCTCCAGTTCAGTGTTTGAGGTTTACTGTGTAATGTCAGTGCAAAGTTTGACACTACAAGGTTGTTTTTCACATTCATTGCTAAATGCGTGACACTTCTATGTGCTCCTGTCTTGACTGACCGGCTGTAGGAGCTGGTGGCCCTCCACAGCTGGTACGGAGAGTCAAAGGTCTGAGCGCTCCACAGCAGCTGAATGTCAAACTCGATGCCTCCGAGGTGGTCAGGAGCCATCAGGCGGGACTTGTGGCCCGGCAGCGTGTGGTGCTCAGGGACAAACTGACCTAGGGGCAGGAACAGGCAGAAAAATTAGCAGTGGACTGACAAAGAAAACAGCCTTCGATCCAGGCACTTTCTAAAGAAAATCAACAAATGTAGCAGTGGATGTTATGTACTAACCTCTGAATTTGGCGTGGGTTTTGAACTCAATCACCAGCCGTCCGTCTTCTCTGATGTAGATCCTGATGATCTGCAGTCTGGCTGAGAGGACGCTGTCAGTCTGGATACCTGCAGACATGAAGCACCAACAAAAGTAGTGAGAGGTCAGATCAAGATCAAAGCGGAAGTGCGGCAATTACCAGATATTTTCCAGATATATTCTGACCTGTCCTCCACAGCACGGTGTCGTAGAAGAAAGAGAACTCCATTTCGGTGTGATGCTCCAGGGAGGCCCAGCCCCTCGGTGCGGTCACATAGATGTAGGACACGTAGAGGGGAACCTGCACCGTCAGGAAGGACTGAGCCGAGTCCCGAACCTTGATGAACAAGATGATGAAGGAAAATGTTAGTTCTCCCTCAGTGAGTCATTTAAGGGTTGGAGCAACTACTGTAAGAGCTAAAATTTATTTACTTTTATATCTTATGCAGATATGCTGGCACTATGATCAGTGGTCACAGCTTGATTTTCCCCTTAATTTTTCTATATTATTATCATTATTATTATATCTTATTATTATATTATATATATATTATTATATGATATTATTAGAACATGTTATAACAGAAATAAACACATTTATCATCTGTCTAAAGTTTCCTGGATATTGAAATTCTGTGTGAAATTGCTGTCAGATGGATCTTAACTGCAGTGATACAAAGATTTGTCTTCATGACTTGTATTCAGGCCTTGACTGTCCGACATACCTGGAAATCTGCAGTGACGGAGCCGCTGCAGACGTCGATGAGCTCCGTCATGTCGTAGTAGGCGTCAAAAGTCCAGATGCAGCTCTTGAGGTTCAGGTGCTTGTAGAGCTGGATGCTCTTGGCCTCGCGGACGTTGGGGTTGAACTGGTAGGGACGGTCGTACCCTGGTCCCAGAGAGATGCTGTCATAGGAGACGTCGTCCAGGAAACCTGTCTCTGTGGAGGAAAGTCATCAAAGTTTGTTTTAGATGAGAGGAGGATTCACAGGAGGTCCCTGCATGTGTCTGTGTGACTGTGTGTGTATGTGTGTGAGTGTGTGTGTGTTGTTGTGTGACTGACCGGAAAGCCCCTGCAGGTCTTTGAGGGTAACAAGGTTGGAGCAGACGTGCTGCTGCCTGTAGATGGACTCTGACAGCAGGAAGTGCAGGTTGTGCAGCGGCATGGTGGACACCAGGGGGAGCATGCCATCCTGATGGGGGATCTGCACTGAGATGTGGATGCTAAACAAGGACACAGAGCAGGAAAAAAAAGATATTAGCAAACAATACACTAAGGTTTGGTCCGGTTAAAAAGCAACCACCCAGGTGTCCCTACTTACCGGTTTGGGTGTGTCTTGTGCTTGACATCCAGATATTTGAGCGTGGCGATGAACGACTGAGCCTGGAAGCCTCTGGCGGTTCCAGTGGTGACAGGCGTGTGGCAGATGGAGCCCTCGGTGCCGATGGTGACGATGTTGCTCCTCAGAGGTGTTCCAAGGTGACCCGCCTTGTCTCTAGCCTGAGCAACGCAGCGCACGTGGAAGCGGCGGCTGAAATAAATGCTGTCCAGGACCTGAGGGGAGACAGCAGGGGAACGGATGAGACATGAGAGACTGCAAGAAAGACCAAATGAGGGGGAAAAATTGGCTGTCAGGACATTTTTCCTCCAGCATCGATCATGTAAAATATGGCTTTAATGTGTTTTTAAATTTTACCAACTTACCCAGCAGATATAGGGAGATCTACTCCCTGCTATTGGCTGACAAGTTAAGATAAAGACTAACTGTACTTGACTCCAGCAAAGTGAGGAAGGATGTATTGTCATGTCAGAGAAGAAATGAATCACAGCTCTCGGTCTGGTTAATATCACTCTGAAAAGCTACGTTGGCCTCAGTGTTTGTACGTTTGAAGCCTGTGTCACTGCTGGTTGTGTTCAGGCGTAGTCTTTGTAACACCTGCAGCCACAGCCAACAGTGATGTCATGATGTACTGACACACCCTGGTGGACACGTCTACACTCCTGCAGCACGTTAAACCACATGAGGTCTGTCAGATTTACAGGCACTGATCAGTTTCTCTGTTTGATATTAGTATTTATCAGACTTCAGTTTCTTAAGTTTCAACTAAATCTGTAGTTTTTTGGACCGACACAGCTCATTGTACAGTCAAAGCAATTATTTGTTCCTTTAGATAAGCTCTAATTCTAAGAAACATTTGCGCATTCAAAAAGCATCAGGCTGGCATCAGTGACACTATGAGCGCAGAGAAGACTGACCCAACTGGATAAAGATTCATTCAGGATAAATGCCAACACAAGGAACAGGAAACACAGCAGGATCAGGGAAACTCAGCGGCAGGATCAAGGGAACACCACAGATGACTCCACAAAGACTGAACTAAAGCCTGGACTTAAAGGTGCATTTTGTAAGAGTTACAGTTAATAAAATTCATATTTTATCTAAAATTATCGACAGAATGTGACAAAACAACAGGTTGACATTGTGTCAAAGACCTTTATGTACTGTGTTGAAATTATATTTACTAAAGTTAGCATGATAACCAGCTAGCCCCAGGCCTGAAAAACCCTTTTTTACAAGTGGTCCAAAGCTCCTGTGCTATAAGTGTAATACCAGCACTCCCCTGTAGTACAGCTAGCTGCATGGCTAACTGAGCTAAGAAGCTAACAGTAGCTAAATTCGCAGCTGTATAAACAGAGTACAGTTAGCAGCACTGAGCAGGCCCCAGTTTGTTGGAATGAATTTACGTTTTTCTACACAGCAATTTTCTGTAAATAGTAGTCAAGCGACGTGGTGCACACAGGTGAGGGTAATGGGTGTTAATCATCTGGGTGTGGAGGGACAGCAGACTGGAGGAGGAACACAGAGAACAGGGCTGGACTAATGAAACAGTGGCGAGACAAGTGTGGAGGGAAAATATAACTGGTGAAGAGCACAAGGAAACAGGGGGGGAACAGTAAAATACGCCACACAAAATGAAACTGAAATGACAGGCGATGATAGTCAGGTTGGATCTATACCACAGTCGGTGTCCTTGAGCGTCAAGCTGTTTATTCCTCATAACTGTAAGTAAAACATTACACTCTTTATTGACAAGGAAGTACAGAACTGTTATTGTATTTGTCCTCAACCTGGAGTTTGAGTGTCTAATCTGCCCTGTGTCCTACATTAGAGGATGAAGAAGTGACACCTCAAGGGCAACAAAACCACACTTGGCAACAAAGAAAAGAGCAGACCAGCCTCACAATGGTTAGTCTACTGTATGTGAGGACTGATTGGACATTATGTTGAGAAAACATCAAAATCTTTCTTGATGTCATATTGTTGAAGCTAGTAAATTTGTGCTTCCTTTTTAGAAATCTTCAACTCACCATATGGTTGACGCTGGTGTATGGGGTGGTGTCTGTGACTGTCTCAAAGGGCGACCGGGCTCCGTTGGTGTCGGTGGGTGCCGCCACCTCCCAGGAGAAGTGAACTTGGGTCTGGTTGATGCCCGCCTCCTCGCAGCGCTCCTTCATCACAGGGTACTTGGGGTAGTGAGGGTCGCAGGGGGTGACGCACACCAGAGGGTAACCCGGAGAGGGCGTCTTCTTACTGCCTTCCTTGGTCACCTCCTGGACGTGATCGTAGTCAGCGAGAGAGACCACCTGAGGAGGAAAGAGGGCAGGTAACGATGAAGTCTGTTCCTTGAATCAATTTGTTTTTCTTTCAGGGTGGTCCAGATGAGGTGGGCAGAGAGCAGCATGAGACCAGATTCCCGTTGAGGTACTAAAAGGCAGCTGGGGTCAAATCACCCACCGTATAATATTTTAATAGCTTTTGAATATAGCTGAACTGATGTGCTCATTGTAAGTGGTTCTGGTTAAATGCATGAGGAATGTAAAAAAAAAACTGCAAACAAATGCCTGGAGGAAAATACTGCTTATGTTTTGGAGTTGCTGAATATGTATAAGGGCAGAGGAGTGCTTCTGCCAGGAGTTTGGTTTCTTGCTCCAGGCTCTCTACTGTAAGTGTAGAGACATGTTAAGCCCTGAGCCCTGTGGAGCTGCAGAAAAAAGCTTAGATTCTCTGTGGAAAAACAAACAAGCCAGCAAGTCAGCTGTGTTTGTGTGCTTGTATCAAGAGAAGATAAACTGGATGAATTCTTACGATAGGCGTGGCAGGGAGGATGAGGCTGCCTGAAGCCTCCTGGTCCAAGATGGTTACAGTTGCCATGGTGATCTCCCCAAGCACTGCCTCCACAGGGTCGTCAGGGCCAAGAACCAATGAAAAGGACTCGTGCCACTCCCTGTCCTCATTGGACAGAATCTCCACTTTGAACAGGATGTGGTCCATCCCTACAGAGTCAAGCAAAGGGAGACATTTGAGCCATATTTTAGTTTTACAAACACACAAAAATGTTCTCTCTTGAGAGATGTGACTAGTATGAGATTTAAGTACTGACCAGGGGTGAATTTAAGCACTCGGCTCTTGGGATTGTAGTCAACGCCAGACTGGGCCGATCCATCCCGGGTGCTGCAGCGGACCTTCGAGGTCCGATCCAGATCCCCCCGACGGTTCACCTTGATGTTGAGCACCTCAATGCCGTCGGGGCCGGGAGGCTCTCTGACCTGGTAGGAAGCCTGCTCAAACTCAATGGTGGGAGCTAGAGGAACAGAGGAGCATGAAAGGTCACAGTGTTGCCCAAGTGGAGATACAATATTCTACTTCTTAATAAAATATACCATGATTGATGACTTTTGTGAGCTTGAATAAGAAGACAAACCAAACTCTTCCAAACATTTTCTCTCTGGGGCAAAACTGAGGTGCTATCAGTCGCCATTAGACGGCATCTATACATCAGTAAGCTATCCGCTGTATGTGACCTATTGGGTGCCTGCTTACCATCTTCATCATTGGTGATGGTGATGGTGACAATGTCACTAACGCCCACCATGGCACCACTCCAGTGGTCACCCAGTGGTGTCCCAAGATGCACCTGGAACTCCTCTTCGGGCTCAAAGACAGAGTCATCATTGATGTGAACTGTGCAGTTTTTGACCTGGGACACAGGACACATGACACATTTGAATCAGCAGCTCACTTGACAAAAAATTTTTTAAAAAGAAGACTAAATCTACTTCAGATAAACATCTCGGACTGAACTCTACCTTTTCTCCTTTGAGGAAAGTGATGCTTGACTCGTCTGTGTTCCTCCTCTCCTCAAAGTCGTCCATCACCATGGCTGACATGGTCCGCGTGTAACAGCGCACTGATGACTTGAAGGACAGATCACCTGTCCGAAAGATGGGGATGTGGAGGACACTGTCTTTCTCCTTCACGGTGTAGACTGTCTTCTCAAACTGCATGCTGGGAACTGAGAGAAGGGATGAAGGCTGTGAGGGAGCCGATTCTAAGTCTATATACTTAATGTAACTGAGATATTGATCATTACTGAAAAAACAAAATGCTTGCTTCAATTAAGGTGAATGTTTAAAGTCTTTGACTGTGACATACTGTCCTGGAAGGTGTCGGTGATGACGACGTTGGCTTCGTAGGGCTCTTGGAGGACAGCACCTTGAGGAGAACTGAGGAACACCACGAAGGACTCAGATCCTTCGATGGACGGGTTCTGGATGTCGTCCATGATTGTCAGACTGCAGGTCTGGAATAAAAAGAGGCCACAGTGTAAGTGAGGTTCAAAAAGGTTTCCTAGCCAAGGTCTGCTGTTTTAAAGGGGTTTCTTTATTTACGGACCAATCCAGCTGCGTTTGACTTAATACTTTCAGATATCTGCGTAACATTGCCTTGGCCAACACTAAACTTTTTTTTTTGGGGGGGTGTAGTTGTGAAGGTAGGTGTTCTTACCTCCTCGGTTTTTCCAGGTTTGAACTCCACCTTCTTGGAGCTGGGGATGTAATCGACCCCCGGGCTGGCCGAGGGGGGGTCTGAAGGCCTGGTGGCACACCACACAGAGGTCACAGAGGACAGGTCACTGCCATGGCGCAGCACTGGTATTTCAATTGTGCCTGGAGTGTGGAAATAAGAATGGAATGCAGGTTTAGAAAATACAGAATGATTCAGCGTGACTGCATTTCAAAACCATGGATGTATCCTGGGGCATTTTGTAAGGGCAGACTAACAACAAACCAAAGCAGCTATTTGGCTGCCTTCAGCAGTTTTGTTTACAAAGTCTGCTTTGTTCTGCAATTTTAAAGCACTCTGAGTCATGAACTAATAGCGTCATATTAAATTGACAGAGAAACTGACTTTCGTGGCTGATTTTGCTGTCATTGATCATGCTGACTGTTCAATACCGCACGGTTGATGCATTTATCTGAGAATAAAGCAATGACAGCGTAAAAAGAAAACGGGGAGAGAGCAGTAAAGCAGGAGAGGCTTGGGGGAAGAGACTGGTGGGTGTTTTTACAGCACAACTTTATTATATAAATCTTTAGGTAACACTTTATATTAAGGTGCTCATAATAAGCACTACTTAGTAGATCATAAGGCTTTTATAGGCCTCTATATGATGCTTGTTAACATCATTACACATTCATAACGCTATTTAAGAGTTAATGATGGCATCATATCCAATATAACAATGAAAACAACAAACAAAACATTTATTCTTTTCTTTTCAAGTAGTAGTCAAAAAACTGTTAAGAATGTTTATTATAAGCGCTGATGACTATAAAATGATCTAAAATTGAACAATACCTGTTTTTAAGATACAATAATGCTCACATAGTCTTATCAACACATCATAATGTTATAAATAATCTTATAGAGACCCGTGAGAGCCTTCATAAAGCTAATAATCATATTATAAGGGCTTTAAAGCTTTCCATAAGGACCTCCATATAAAGCATTACCAATACTTCATACTGAGTAATGTGTGATGACTAAAATATGAAATTAGCTTTCACATTAAAACGTTGCTTTAAATAACTTTTTATACTTCTATGTCTGTGGCATAGTGTAGCTGTCAACACACTGACTCAAAAGCAGGAAGCTGTTAACCTAATTATTAAAAGAGGCAACTATCAATCCTGTTTTGGCTGACAAATCCTGACAAAATGAACCTCATAATAATCTTGTTTCCACAAGTGAGATGTTAATGTTCAGGAACTATGCTTACATTGTGTTTTATGTGCAGTAAACTTTTATAGATGTATGTGTAGGGGGTCCACAGACACTGCACAACTGGCAATAAATCAATGCTACACCCTTGGATGTAGCCGCTATAAAACTTTCTTTTTAAAAGACAATTTGCAACTCTGCTTGGCACCTTCCTAATTTCCCCATGGACATCATTACATTTTCACTCGTCTCTTAAAGAGTGTAGCTACGCTGTGACATTTGAAAAGAGAGCCCAACTTAAATGTAACTTGGTTATAGAAAAACTGCCAAAGCAATCCGAGTCTAGACGGCTCATACCCGCATCTTCACTGAAAGTAAAGGTGGCGTTCCCGAGAGAAACAGTGGATGCATCATTGGGTCCATCGATGACGACCTTGGCCGACGTCACATCCCCCATGCGCGCGTTATCTGAGGCGTCCGACAGCACCAGCTCGAACTCCTCGGAGAGCTCGTACTCGCTGTCGTCGATGAGCTTGACGTCGCAGGTGGACATGCTGACTCCTGGGCCGAAGATGACGCGGTTGTCGTTGCTCATGCCGCGACTCTTGTAGTCGGAACCGGACTCAAGAGCGTGGAGGCTGCTGCCCTGAGCCGACTTGGCCACGGTGTAGCAGAGAGCCGAAACGGTGCTGGAGGTGTCACCTGGAGTGGAAGTGAATTCAGCACTCATTGTAAGCATCATATGGCCTTAAAGGAGTGTTGCAATGAGCAAATATGAAACATATATGCACACGTGCTAAATATCTGAAATTAAAGGGGGAGGTGCGTGTATTTTAAATAAAATAGGAAGAAATGAGAAAACATTCGAAAAAGCTAACAGGGAAGCTAGAAACCCCTGTTGCAGCTTGTGCAGCGTTCGTTACCCTTTCTCTCGATGGGCACGTGGATGAAGCCAGTGCTCTCGTTGATGTGGTAGACCTTCTTGTCGAACTGCAGCGTCGGTTCGTCCTCGGTGTCGTTGATGTTCACGAGGGCGCGCGTGTTTTTGCCCAGCAGGGCATACACGGGCATGCTCAGCTCCACGTGGAAGCTCTCAGTTCCCTCAAACACCTTGTCGTCGTTCACAATGATGGTGCACACTTTGGTGTCCTCCCTCTCATCAAACTGTACCTGTGAAGTAACGGGATAATAGCAGTGTTGGTCTATATGTGTCTTCATATGTGTTTACGATTGGACGTCATATCTAATGGTCACCTCTCAACCACGAGATGTCTTCAGTTCTAACTAAGTGGAGGGGAGTTGCCTTCATGTGGGTTGTTAGGGCTAGGTGAGCCCATAAAAAAAGCACAGTATATTTGTGCACGTCTAGAAAGCAGAAGCTTTCACGTTTTATCTTTTGATATTTCTTTAATAACAATAATTAAAAAACCTAAATATTTGACATTGGCTACCTGTCCAGCATATTCCACATAGTCCTGTTGGCCCGGACTGGACCCGACGCTGCTGGTGGAGGTGGCGCTGCCCTGTTCGGTGCGACAGAGCACGATGGCGTACTGGTTGAGGTTACCCGTTCGCTTCACCGTCACAGCCACCGTCCCGGCCTTCTCACTCACATTATAGCTGCAGAAACATCAGAGGAAGTGAGACTGAGGGTCATTTGACTTTCTTTCAACAAAAATCATGGTCACGGACAAACAGATGTTTATATACAGACCTTTTGTGCTCAAAGCTAATGAGTGACCACTGGATATGGAAGACGTTGTCGCTGACCACGTTTGGTTTGCTGTCTTTGACCAGGAACTTGAAGTTGTCCATGGTTTCCTGAACGTTCTCCTGATGCAGCACGTAGCGGATCAGACCCAGGTTGATATCAGCTGGAGAGGAACAAAGTCAAATAAAAAAATGATTGAACACAGATTATCATTTCTTCTCATCTTTAACACTCTTTTCAGGTCACAAAGATGTCAGGGAGTCTGTCATACACATTGCATCAAAAGAGCAAGAAAACGCAGAGTTGTTGGTCATCAGGTACTTTGCACTGATCTGACCTTCGTGTGAGGAAGGAAGACAACCAAAAAGAGGCTGTCCCTACAGCGATTCAATCTTAATAATAAAACTCTCGGTGAAGAATGCATTTTCTTCCTTCTAATTTGTAGCCTCTGGTCTTTTTCCATTACTTGACAGAAATAAAAAAAAAAAAAACTGAAAATGGAAATGAAAGCCATCATTGGCAATTTCTGCTCATTTATACCTTCCAGAGGCGGATGTAGAGAAGGAAATACTTTGTAAATGAGGGCTGAAGGCCACAAAAAAAATGAGATTGCTTGTGCTGGAAAGATGATCAAATGGCCTTGTGGGAAGTTCAGAACAAATACAAAGAATAACAAAGAAACACTCAGAATAAACAGAAAATAATACTAAATGTTGGCACAAATGATAGAAAATAATGTCTGAAATCATTAATGGAAGCACAGTTACAGACTGCGCTCAAGCAGAATATGAGAGTAAATGTTGACAGTCGGAATAATTTTGACGGACAGTTTGCTTTAGTAAATCCCTCTCTCATGGTGAGGGTTTATTTCAGTTATTGGATATTTGTTATCATTAAGAAAATTATGTTTACATGCTCCAAATTGAGAAAGCGCCACATCAAAGTGACTGTTCTCCAGTTGCTCTCCAGCCTGGAGGATCAACATTTCACAAAAGCACTCTGACACTGATTCCTGGCTGCCGCCTCGGGGTGGAGATAAGCAGGCTCATGACGAGAACGCCGCATTTGAACAGCAAATTTGGCTGGCACATTGTGGGTGAGTGAAAACACTCCAACAGCTGCCGAGGTGCCTCTGAACAAAACTTCCAGCGAAGACGGGTAGGAATGGACGACAACGCGTTTTTGTCATGTCCTTGCGAAATACTCAAGTCAACTGGACTAAGAGGTCATAGAATAGAAAGGGGTCACAAATAGACGTGGCCACCCAGGCAACCTGTACAAGGGAAATGTGTAAAAAAAATAGTACAACCTTGGACCTTTTCAAAGCATTTGCAAACTCTATAACATTAATATGGACCTTGTGTAAAGGTGGTGATAGGGTTGCCAGGTTTCAGCTTGCTCTCCAGGAAGCCGTGCTTTGGCTCCGTGGTGATTTCGTAAACCAGCTGTCCGTCCTCTGTGTCTGGATCCATGGTCAGCAGCTCCTTCTTGGTGATCAGGTTGGTGGCCTGGCGAACATTACACAGAAATGACCAAATCGCGCCACATTTAGACTAAACATGATAATTCTGACACCACAGATGTTATCTACAGACAGTATGTGATAATGTGTATCTTCTGTTCTCTTTCTCAAACTGCTGCAGTTGTCAAGAAAACCCTCAAAAAGTGTGAACTCTATGTTTTGCCTCATGGCGGCTTAATGAGGATAAGGATCCTGAAAAATGTGTTGTCAGTTTCAAGAAATTGATCTTTGGCTGCCATCTTGATATGAGTTTGATCCTGGAGTGCTTTATTTAGCCAAAGAGAAACACTTACAGTTACAGTGTAACTTTGAATAATGTAAAAATACATTTGTTTTTTTATAATGATGGCAGATTTACAACATTTCAAAATGTGTCTCTTGGGTCAGTGTTCAAAAATCAAACTGTACACTTTCTTGTACAATTTCTTTGTTAAGAGTCTATAATCTATATGGATCCAAACCTGTATTAAGTTTTTAAACTGCCACAGGCAAAGCAGAATGTTTTTACCACCTATCCCAGAGGACGGGGGCGACCAATGCATTGACTTGTTATCCTTTACTAATCTCTGCAGAGAAATTCATTCAAAGATTCA
Source organism: Diplodus sargus (assembly GCA_903131615.1). Taxonomy (NCBI): domain Eukaryota; kingdom Metazoa; phylum Chordata; class Actinopteri; order Spariformes; family Sparidae; genus Diplodus; species Diplodus sargus. Next base: position 9,844,335 of record CAEMYA010000092.1, read on the forward strand.
GGGGCCTCCACTTCCAAGGCAGAAGAATCTGACAGAAGAATTAACCTTCGGTGGAAACGCAGCAAAGACTCAGGGTGAATGAACAAAGTGACATTTTATCAATGTCCGCCATAGAAACTAGTGGTTGCAGTGTGTTGATGTGTTCAAACCAGCAGGGGGAGCAAGTCAGTTAAACATTGTGAGCAAATGGTGATGCAAGTTTCTCTTTGCACTTCTGTCAGTCAAAGAGACACTTTTAATATGTTGCTGTGATACAGACGTCCGACACAGAGAGGACACAGAGCGGTGTGTACAAAAACCCAGCAAACACATTTTTCTGTTACACAAAACCACAGTCTTCTACTTGAGACCAATCAGGGGGAGGGTATTCTTTCATAAAGAGATAACACTCGGAGACAGACTTGCACCTTATTCTCCATGTACTCCAGCCACTGCAGTCCCAGGTTGGTCACGATACGCGGCGTGCCGTCGTCAACTGGCAGAATATCGATCTTGAACTTCTGCGGAGCAGCTGTCACTATCTGGAAAACCAGGAAACTAGTGTTAAAAATGCATTTTTTTAAGTTGGTGGAGAAGCTTTCAAGAAAAATGTAATGGAAAGTCACACAAAAGACGATTTAACTGCTGAAGCCAGTTTCTTCCTCACATTCCCACTGAAACATCTCTTCATTCAAGCTCAATTATTCCTGGTGGTCACTCAAATAGTTTTGTTTTTATTGGCCCAGGGTTTGAGATATTTATCTGTCAGATAGCTGCCCCAATCCTCATACAATAGAGGTGAACAAGATGTCAGTGGTGGTGCACCAAAAAATCAATTTAAACCATTTCGCAACCAACCAGTGTGTCGTGGATACACATGATAACGCACAGACTTAAATGTGACTGCTATGTGTTTAGGATGAGTCGTTAGAACAGGAAACAGAAAATGTTTTTTTGGTTGGATTATGTTGGTTTTTGGGGATTTTGTTGTTATGTTATGAACATTGCATTACTTTATCGACTCGTCTCCCTTTGCATTGCGATGACAGGCTAAATCAGGTAAACTACTCCAATATTACTAGTTTGTGTCCGAGGTGCAAGAGGGAATACAGAGAGAGCAGCCTGTCATCACTCAGACGCTGTTCAGGCCATCTTAAACACATGACATTTGAAGGATGCATTCATCCAGAGGGCTTAATATGAGCTCATACATTATTTAATAACACAGCAGCTCCAGTGGGAACAAATTCATATCAGACATCGGCAATGTAAAGGCCACAAAACTGTCCTCTGAGGCACAGGACACCTGTGTGGCGCCTCAGAGTCCTCAGGTGATGGAAAGATAATAAACAACACAAACCAAAGATGTGTGTGTGTGTGATTACAGCTATCAATACCTGCCCACTGTCATTCAGTTTAATCATGTGGACTATTTGTAGTGACAGGTGGTGGAGGGCGGCAGAGAGGGATGGCTAAATTGGAGGAGTCAATTCACCCTGAGGCTTGCTCATAACTACAACCATAAAGCTAACATTAACAACACACACACGCACGTACGCACGCACACACACACACACACACACACACACACACACACACACACACACACAGATGTTTGTATACTAGTGGGGACACTTATTTAATTCACATCAGACCACTGGTTTGGATGAGAAGATAAAGAAAGGGACTCCGAGGTGATTGTCAGGCAAGTTTTTTGGAGATTTTTCTGTATTAATTGAGTTTTTTGTAGTCTCAACCCTACAGGCCACTAAAAAATATTCAAACAGAATAATCTGTGTGTGCGTGCGTGCGTGTGTTGCAAACGATTGCAATGTGATTAGTTCTGTACATCCGTTTCCTCTGACAATGGCGGAAAGAAATCATGGTTTGAGCTACAGCTTCACTCCAAACAGGAAGCCACCCCCTGTTTCCTGTGTGAATATTCTTTGCATACTTACATACTTAGTTATGTAACTTTAGGGGTAAACTCAATAATTTTCTGCATTAAAGTGTGTTTACAGGCCTTTTGTGAGTCCAGAGGAAGCTGCATGTAATCTGATAAATTATCTCCAGTGATGTCACTCAGTGTCTAAATTGCATTGTGTGTAATGTAGGCACTTTTTTTCCTCTTCCAAACCTGGCGCCGACATTAATCACAAAGCAGCTGAGTAACATCCCTGGATGCAATTTATCAGAATGCATGCAGCTTCTTCTGGAGCGACAAAAGTATTTATCATACGTTTTCCACAGATGCTGTTATGCTCCCTAAGACCTGTAAATGCACTTCAGTGTGGAAAATAGGTGTATTTACCCATTAAACTACATAATTACATCATATTTTTTACTGTCCAAAGATGCCCACGCTCTCTGAAAATGATCTCACTCTCCAAATCTATAACTCACGAGGTCCTCACAAAGATAGACGAACATGAGCACACACACAAACTGCTGAATCACCTCTCCTGTCGTAAAAAGGTCAGATCACACACACACACACAAACACGCACACACACATATACACAGCCATGAGCACATAGACATGCACCAACCTGAGCCCTAACTCTGGTAATTCAATCATCTAACTGTAATGAAAATGCCAAGATGGTGCCTCAAACACACACACACACACCCACAAACACACACACCCACACACACACACACACACACACACACACACACATACACACACACCTCTTTGCCGCCCTCCTCCACCATGAACAGCAGGTTGGTGCCGTCGGCCACAGTGAAGGTGAAGCGGTCCTTGAGCGAGTTGGAGCCGTCGTGGTTGTAGCTGATGCGGTTCTGGTAGATGTCGTCCATGCTGAAGCTGCTGGTCTGCCGGTAGTGCTGACCGTTGCTCGTGCGCTCGATGGTGCCGTGACGAGGAGCCTGGACGACAGTGAAG
>CAEMYA010000092.1:9849794-9902256 GCA_903131615.1 Diplodus sargus
TGATTAGGTCGTCTGAAGGGCTTTTTATGTGGAGGATGAACACCGCTAGACTGGAATTCAGCATCATGAGAGCTGAAAGGCACTGACACGCCAAATGGGGTTTGCTATTGTTAAAAGTGCTGAAGCACGACTCAAGTAAATGCCCGTCAGCCTCTGCGAACAGAGTTGTCAATCTTAATAATCTTTTAGATATGTGTTAGGAAGACTCCATTGAGCTGATCATTCTGTGGATGCTTGAGTTTCCACCTGGCTGTGACTCATGTGGCCGCTCGGGAAAAACAGCTACAGTTCGTTGTTTATTGCTGTTGTAGACTACAAACACCCCACCGCCCTAAAAACATCGCCCCCATTAAGATATTCCTAGAAAATAATACATTTCAAAATCACCATCAACGCACAGGAAAGAACTGTAAATTGCCATTTGAAACCCTGCTGTTTTTTTTATATTTGTGAAGTTACAACTTGATTCGATGACCTTGCATTATTCTATATATAAACTTATATGTATGTATATATATATAAATATATGTATATATAAACTTTTTCTTAAGTTTTGTTGTTTTGCCATGGGTGAGTAGGCTACATATTCACATAGTTTCTTCTGTTTCTTGTTCTTTTCTTCTTTAATCGAGTCCACTGTTATTTGTAATATTGTTGTGCTGTAGATGCTAAGTCAGCACTGGGTATTTTTATTTAGTTTCCCAAGGAAGTTGAGTGGGACCGCCATTATATCCATTGTAAACATCTCCTAATGTGAAGGATGCAACGATACAACATGTTCTCTCCCGATAACGATTCACATAACTCAATTCTACTACTGTAGCTCAGTCTTTTCATTTTTTGGGGGGTAAAAAATTCAAACTTTACTTCTTCATTTCCTGAAAAATGTATCTCTCGAAAAAGAGAAAGAGAAGTACAAGTCACTGATCTGTTGACCTGCTCATACATCACATTCACACATTATCTTTTTTTTTTTTTACTGTATCTAACCTTGTGAGTCCCATTTAAGTTATAAACCGCTTTTGCAAGGTTTTCAACCTCAATGGTATTAACCTGTGATGGGAGGTCACGCAGGCTTTGCTGAAAACATTATGTAACTTTTTTATCGACTTCTGAATCATGTTGATGGTACTGTGTCTCGTAACAAGTTGAGGGCTGTCTCTATCACTTGTTTCTGCACTGTGTAACTTCAGAGAGAGGGTATGATCACAGTGTTACATACATGTTTACTGCAAGAAACAAGTTTTCAAGACATAACATTGTTATGACGTAATGAGTTTTGTTTGTAGATAGCACCTACGTTATGTCTGACCAATGCTTTGAGACCTTGGATTTGTATTTATGACAGTGGTGTCACACTCAAAAACTGTGGGGAGCGCCAATTTCCACATAATGTATCGAAGTGTCCGTATCTGAAGCTCCTTACCTCGCCACAGTGTACCATCGTGTACCAAGAAAACATTATTTAAGGTACCGCCGACATCACTGGACCTAAACACCCCTCACTGATCTTATCTTCTTTTATTTCATTTACCTCGTTGGTCCCGTCCGACACGGTGAAGGAGAACTGGTCAGCGTGCTTCTCTTCTTCACTGGTGTGTACGTACTGGACGCTGCGCGATGCCAGGTCGGCCTGGGTGAAGGTGCTGATTCTGGTGCCTGGCGAGAGGAGAAGAGCAGTCGTTAGCGGAGTCGGAACAATCAGCACAAAAACTAATTTACGTCCTCTTTCTCTGAACACCCACAAACTCAATGACACATCCCGACACGCATATAAACTAGACACCAACACACACTGAAGCAGGCAAACAAAGAACATCTATAGGACATCCATTGTTTCCCTCTGTCTCTTTGAACACTAGCTGCCACACTCACTTTATGTTCCTTTTTTTTTAATGCAGTTTGTTGTTTTTCTACCAACCTTTCCTGTATTGTATTTCAGTGTCAGCTGTCCAATTTCTTCTGTGTCTGGTGGTCATTGTTAATCTGTCTTTTGTGGCAGCAGGCAGGTTTATACGCCCCTCTTGCCATTTGTCTCAGAGCACATACTGCGTTCCTTGTCTCTTTTGGCTTTCATCATTTTAATGAGCAAATAAACTGAACTAAAACTAAAACTGAACCAATTTAACGAGGCCCTGGCTCCTCTTCACTCTCTGACTCCTCCACGGATTAAAAACTCAATGGGAGCCATAATTAGGTTTTGATAGCAATGATCAAACATCACTCTGCGTGAAGCTAAAGGCATTTGTCTTTAAAAAAGAACCAAAACACATTTTGCATCATAGGAGTTCTGTTTCTGCCGATTTGTTACGACTCGGTGCCTAAAGATACTTGCAAAAGGATTACGAAAGGAGACAATGTAGCTCTTTGCGTGTATCTTTGCATACGTATATGTCTCCAATATTTAATTCACTGACATTTCAGTTTCAAAGCATTTCATTTCACTCTGTTTATCAGATGGATCGGCCTCGAATGTTGCTGGTAACTTTGATGTGAAAGGTAGATGACAGGGATGGGTAGAAAGTTATTTTCCCCCCTGCAGATTGGAGGAATTTTCCAAAATTAAATGTAAAAATAAAGAGGGTCAAATATTCTACAGGGAGTGAATAACTCATTCAACGTGTCAGAGCGTCTTAGGGAGATGGAAATGCAGGCCTCGCAGCATCAGTCTTCCTGGCATCAACTTTTGACAGTCAAACACATGAAGTCCTCAGTCCTTCTAGTTTGTGTCATCTATTCCCCCGGCTGACGGTTTACTGTATACATCATCATAATCAGAAGAGGCACACAGGAAGTAAGAGGCAATATTCAGTCAGTGATGAAAATACCTGATTATTTGCGTCATCTAATTCAACGGAAATGCATTTTCGCTTCCATCCATCTTGAGAGGAAATAGAGAATACCAAGTTTTTCTTTCCCAGAAGAAACACAGGCTGAATACCATGGACGAATATCTGATTTCATTCGATGATATCAGCAGAGTTTCAAAGGCTCTCACATAAAGCCAAAAGATAAAAAGAGTTTAAGAGTTACTTCCTCAAAAATTACTAAAAAAGATTAGGGAAAGTGTTTGGGGCTTCAGAGTTGCACAATTCAGCTCGATTATTTGAAATATGTTGTTTTTGCTGAAGCGAGTGTGCGTGTTTTTCAAATCGTGTGAAAGAAGCTAAAGCAGACAAAGAGAAACACTCTTTTTTGGAGAGTGATTTGATTTCTATCTTCTTCCTCTTGACATATTCAGCCTTTTTGTGAGAAGGCCTTGTCTAAACCGATACAAAACGGTCATTGGTAGCTGCTCTCACCACTTGGCTCGGCATCGTCGCTTTCTTCAAAACAAAATAATGTCACAGCAGTCACGCACACACAGCCAATTCTGACGTGCTGTCAGCTTAAGCTTTTATAATGCCCTTGCTTTTGACTGAGAGATTGATAATTGGCGGGGAACTCACTGACAGATGATTTGAGTGACTGAATTTAAGTGAATGGTGGTTAAATTGCCTTCAATTGCTGTGTGTCAGTTCCGTACTTCAGGCTAGAGATATATCGTTCACAAGTAACTAACAAACATGTATCCAAGACTGCTTCTATTGGACTGACTTATGCGATATGAGGCAGACGTCTCCTGTAGATCAGTCGTGGGAAATGATGTACCGTGCAAATTTGACTGTTTTTGTAATTGTAGGATGATGTGTTTGGTTTGATTTACCTTACTTGACAGTGCGCGTGCCGTGATGTTACAACTGCCCATGTTGTACAGTTGTACAGTTGTGACAACTTCACGATTCACATGTGATCTCAATTTTGAACTGATCTCAATGTGATTTCATTTCATGTAAATTTGGATAAGCATATGATGACGCGGAAACAACATAATTTCCTGTTATTATGAGATGGTGAATTATTTTGATTTCTGTGTATTAACTACAAATACATGTAAATCATAAAGATTAGCATATGGTGTTGCACACAGCCCAGTGCGGGTAATCAGTGATTTATTTACACACCTTTGTGGCCGTGGAGCCAAAAAGCCACAGTTTTTCTGTTTTTTTTTGGTTTCCTTCCTGCTGTCTGAATATTTCTGTCTTTATTACAATATCTTTTTTTTCCAGTGTATTCACGGCCACATACTTTGTGATATAAGAAGATGAGCAGTCTAATGAAGAACCTTACAGTGTACATGACTCAAGTTTGACCTCAGTGGATCTCATGCGATGAAGGTGTGCGAACAACCCAGAGCTTTTATAAATGCCTGCGACTCACAGCCAGCAGAACTAATGAGGCCGCTCGGATCAGTGGATCAGTGTGGTTGCCTGTGACTTATTATTTATGATTCATTTCTCAAAAGCAATGTAACTATACATGACTTCTGAGTGTAATGGCAGGAAGCAGGACAGCTGCACAAACCGCTGAATTCTTTACAGGAATCCACGAGAAGCTGCTCTTCAGCTGACAGCAACAAAAGCTGCATCTGTTTTCTTGGCTCAAACGACTCCTTTGTACTTTGTATATTCCCCCGCAACTTCTTTTAGAGACAAGTTTGAGCGCACACTTACAAAGAATTTCAGGTCACAGTCTCATTGATTTGAGCCACAGGTAACGTCTGACGGGTGCTCCACCTCAGACGGGTGTCACAACCTGAGCCAGTTAATAAGCCTTTTGAAGACTTTGACTTTGAAAGTGGGCACCGAAACAGAGCGTTGCTCTCTCTGTGCTGCTACCTTGACGCTCCTCGTAGGCTGACAAGCTATCCCAAAGGAGCAGGGAGCTCGCTGCTCATGTTAGCACGGAGTGACAGATTGGCTGAATGGCTAGCGGTAATTACCCAGAGCTGCTCTGTGGCTCTGAGGTGAACTGATGCTCAAAGATCGGAGAGCGTTGTTAACATCCAGCTAATTAGCATGCTGCGAGCGCGTCAAGCAATGTGGGGGAATCCATTCAGCCGGGGCAGAACTGCTCAATAGCACGGAAGCGAATAATCACTTCTTTGTGGTCAGAGGATGCATCAGTGTCTTTTTCTTTTCGTTTTTGTCATTGCATCGGAACGGTTTAAGGTGACGTAATGTGAGAGAAGATGTTTTACATCCCGATGGAAATTAAAACTATTTAAATGCTGAGGAGATGGTGCACTGGAGATTTAGTTATGGCTTCAGGCATTCAATAGCTGTGTGCCAAAAGAAGCAGGAGATACGGAGTGAATGTGTGTGTGTGTGTGTGTGTGTGTGTGTGTGTGTGTGTGTTTTGTGCTAGGCAGCATTAATACATAGAGGTAGAGATAAAGGAGGGATGAACCGGAGCCAAGGTCATCAATACACTTCCCTATTGAGTTAATTATCAAAGGCAGAATTAACTTTACTGTATGTGCATCCGCAGCAAATCAATTAAACTCTCACATCAATGTTTGAATGAGTGCTTCTCTTGTGATTATACAAATATGCAGTGGTGCTCCTTAAGACCCGTAAACACACTTTAATATGAAAAACTGGTGGAGTGACCCTTTAATTGTCCTTGAATAATGCTCGCCTTGGTATCACCAGTGGAACGTTGGGAGAGATATTCAGTGAGATTGATTTTACATAACACTTTTATTTCCTAAATAATGTGTGAAAGTGTAAATGCTATTTAACTGAGGGTATGTTAGCTGTCTCTTACTGTTTTGTTCATATCTCATTTTCTCCAGCACTTAAACATCCTCTTCATCACGTAGATTTCGTGAATTCAGTTATGTTAGCATCATGACAAAGGTTTTTGCTGATAAAACATGGTATCTCAACAACCATTTATTTCCAGCAGTTCTGGAGGTTTTCTATCATATCACAGTATCTTCATTAGCACATGGAAACTGGTTAGATTTTTTTCTCTCTCTTTAAAATGTTCTTTTTCTTTTATGCACCTCAGGGACTTCTTGCCCACGTTAGCTGAAAGCCCCAGAACAGCTGCGACATGACGCTTAAGGTGATTTTTTTTTTTTCCAACTGCTGTTTCCAACTTAAAAAACATGAACTTTGAACCTCAATCAATTCCTGTTTTGTGCCGTAAAGCAATCCAGTCGGCTTTCCTTAATATTTCTAAAGCTTTGAAGTCAAGTTTGCTTGAGTCTGGTGCAATTTTACTGAATACTATAACTCAAAAAGATCAACTACTAGTCCCTGAAATCGAGAGGCAGTCAATGCTGTCTGCCCGGGTGTCTGCGGGAAACCCTGAAGTTCAACACACACTGGCCTGCATGTATTTAAAATGTGCCGCAGTGGAACAGTGGAAATGTTATAACTTTTATTCAGAATTGAATTTGAACCAATGCACTCAAGTCCCATAATAATAATACAAACAAGTTGAAGTTCAAGTTGTGAATAATGTCTCCAACTCTCCAAACTCTCTAAAGGAGCTTGAGAATAGGGCTGCAACTAACGAATATTATCATTACTGACTAATCTGCTGATTACTCTGCATTTTTCCTGATTAATCAGTTAATCTCTTAATAGAGTCTCTTAAAATAGAATTGTGAAAAATGCTCATCATGATTACACACAAATCTTCAACTAGCTTATTTTGTCCAACCAAGACCGACTCTTCATTTACTATGACAAAGCAGCAAATCCTTACATTTGAGAAGTTAAGGTGAAACAATCAACGATCAATGTAGTTGGCAAACAACTGATTGATCGATTAATCGACTCATCATTGCAGATTTTGAAAGTCCATTCTGCAAATGCTCATTTAGCTTAACAACACTGTAAATGACGGCATGCAAATGTTTTTTTGGACGTTAAATTGCTGTGCGGCACCTTTAACATGTTTGTTTGTGCAAACCAACAGAGTGTAATAACAGCATTTTCCATCATAGGGATCACAGATGCAGAAGTGAACGTTTTGCTACCTGGGCTGGCGGCGTGCTCCAGGTGACCCAGGCTCGTCTGTTTGGTGATGCGGTAGATGAGCTCGCCCGGCTCGCTGTCCTGGTCGCTGGCTGACAGCTGCAGCGTGGTCAGCTTCTTCACAGAGTTCTCATCCAGCACCAGGCCTTTGTTCACCACCACGGACGGAGGAAGACGGTCCTCTGGAGGAGAGAAGAAGACGGTTGGCCAGTGAAGAAGAACGGAAAGAAAAAGGGACATCCAAGCAAAGATTTATTGGTAAAACCACGATCTCACATTCTCAGCTTATGGAAATAATTCATCCAAACGGTGATGATAAACATTAGGAGTCAATTTCTCATTGTGGTAAAAAGTAAAAAGGAAGAAGCTGAGACTCTATGGAGAGGAACAGGAACAGGAGATAAGTGGGCTGGAAGGATACATTAGGAGTCGGAGAAATGGAGAAATGACACAACTTTAAGTACAAAACCAGTAAAGATTAAGTTGGGTGACGGCAAGAGAGGGAGAGTAGCGTATCTGGAGTTGTGAGAAAGTGATATAAGTTTGAGAGATTTGGACAAACGGATTAGGGAAGATTGAGAGGAGGGCAGGGAAGTAATCAGAGGGCAGTGTGGTAGGAGGAGATATGAGCGGAGAGCCTCACTGTCACATCTGAGAGGGCAGCGGGGAGAAAAACGGGAGGGAATAATACAGAATGGGATAAAAAGTGAACTGGGAAAGATATGAGAGAATCAGGACTCTGTTCAGCCGTGAGGGACAGGCAATCCTTCAGTCTCCAGCAGCTTGTAATGAAGTCTGAATTTTAGCCGCTGAACCACTGCAACAGTCCCCAGAAGGAAGTGAACGGAAAAAATAAAGTTTTGGTGTCTTCTCAGCCGTCACAGACGGCAAGGAACCATCCAGCTGACTGAGAGACACTAAAGTTTTATGATGGACCTGAATACATTTACATCAACTTCTTCTCAAAACACTATCGCTATCTATTTAATCACAATCGACATCCATTATCTAAATTTCAATCTTCTCTCTAAATTTTGCAATAATGATCTCGTCTTTTTTGGCACGAGCTCTTCATTTGCCATCCTGTTAGCTGTAACTGTTGCATTTTTTTTTTCAACATGTCGCCCCAGGGAGAGCCACATTTCCTCAATTACTCCAATCTGCATGGTCATCTCTGTTTGTTTGTTGACGTAGCCTGGATCTGTTATTCAAAGTGCTCACTTGAAGCTTGTAAACTGAAGGAATTGGACATGAAATATCATGGACCTGAAAAGTAGATTGTGTACGCCTTCATCAGATGGCCTGGGCCTAGAAGAAAACCTGTCCAGAACTGCCAGCAGTCCCTTTTTACTTCTGTGACTTTGAGACATCACACTACGTTACCACACGTTAACAAAATATACCTAGCAAGCTAATTTGGAGTGTAAGAATTGCTTTAGCACAACTGCTCTGTTGTTGTTAACGGTGCTGACTGAGGCGTGTGAGAGCTGACCAATCACAGCGCACTGGGTTTTCGGGAGGGGGGAGAGACAGAGGGGGAATACAGTGCTGCAGCACAGGACAGTATGAGAAAACAGTTTGTTGTGTGCTTCAGCACTAAATCATGTAAACCTACTCTAGTAGCAAGCCAAAATAAAACCATGAACCTGAAAATGAGCACGGCATGTCTCCTTTTTAACAAATTTAAAGAGACACTGTTGGAATTGGAACAGAGGATAATTAAACCGGAAACCTGAAGATGTGGTCGACCCCAAAACACACTGCATGATGCAGCATGACGATCAACTAAGGATAGAGATCACAGTTCACACTCTCAAAGCACTGAACGACTTGATTAGAAAGAATATAAATTAGACCCAGCTTGATTGGGTCCCTGGCCCGGTCTTTGTTACCAGGCTTTTCATCAGCATTTGCTTCATTATTGATTCATTCTTCTCTGAAGTAAAAACAATTGCACTGATACTATGTACAGTATCATCACATGCACATCATCCCGAACAAAACAAAACTGTTTCATACTTTCCCCCCAAACAGTATAAAAAACCCCAAATGAATCAGGTTTGAAGGAAGCCAAATAAATATGAATAAGCTCTGACCAGATGTTGTGATTTTTAGTTTAGACACATAAGTTAAACTAGTCATAAAGTGTTTAAAAAACCTGATCATTTCAGTACTACCATATTAAATGTATCCTTCCATTTTGCCTCAGTTGGAAGGTCTCCATGCTCTCTGCCTATAAATATCAAATCGAGTCTGAACTCACCTCAACACAGTCTCAAACCTTTTACTTCAACAAAACAGGCATTTTAAAGTGAAAACTAACAAGCTGTCGAAATGGTTTGGATTTAAATATCACTACGGTGTATTTGAAAATGTAACAACAGTGGCTTTTTGCAGAAGGCGGCTCCACATGATTCTTATTCAGGTTATGTCCTTGGTGCAGTGCCACATCAGTAAGCACGCAGGACAAAGGGATAAATCTGCAGTAATTGCCTTCTTCTCTCCACTAAATGAAGTCACTTTAGCCTTTACTTTAGCGCTGCAGGTAACAGGGGACGGAGGAGACCCTACCCAGCACACTGATGAAGAAGGACTGGTCGATCAGTTTGTTGCCCTCTGGATCAACCAGGTTGAACTTGAACGACAGGCTGCCGCCCTTCTCCCCCTTCTCGTGGCTGTATTGCAGCAGGCCTGCAAGACATAGAGAAGCAATCAGTGTTAATCTAATGCTGCGCTTCAGATCCGGCATAATAGTAACTGCTGGGAAAGTGAGAGCATTTTAAACATCAGGAGGTTATTATCGCATTAAACTACAGACATTAGCAGAATTATTGTAAGCAAACAAGAACATAAGAGTGGACAATGAGCAGCCTCTACTCTTTATTCTACTTTGAGAGACACATGATCAGATTTGAAAAGCAATCCGACTTCAAGTCGCATAACAATTAGCAGACACTGTCCCTGAGCAACCAGTTGAAGAATTATTTATGCATTCATGCGCAAACAGTGATCCATGATATCACAGTAATTCTACTGATTTTGAAAAGGTTGGCCTCAGCGCTCTGGCTTCAATTCTCTGCAGACTCAAACCGGCCTCAAACAGGATCCCTCCCACGTGATCTTATGGGGAAGTTGACATGAACAAAACTAGACAAGTGTGGTGCAACAACTTGCCATGGGAATGTGTTGCAGTGAGCAGAAAACAAAAGCAGAAGGTTGAACGAGTCTGTCGGGAGACGTGGATGACACAGGCTTTCTATTATTCAGGGAGCACTGGAGGGGAGATTGTATGTTTCTGTCCTCAGCACCATCAGCTGCTCCGGGATGCCTTTCTTGTCTCTTGGTTGGTTGTTGTCATTATCATCCAGATTTTAAATTGTAAATATCAAACACGTTTGAAATGGTCAGGGCAGCCCAGATAATCTGTGCCAGACAGTATGCTTTGAATGGGCGCTGCGCTTGCAACATAAAATCAAAAAAGGCTCAACTTTTACTAGGGCTGTAACGATACACCAAACTCACGATTCGGTTTGTATCACGATTTTTGACCCACGGTTCAATACAAACCTTGATTTTTTATTTTTTTAAATTTAACATTTTATTTATGTAACATTTCAATAACTTATGTATATGACACTCGTCTGATAGCATCAGAGGTGCAGTATTGGCAAACTGAACCAGTGTGAATAGATGAGCCGGCTGCATGTATGGAGGGCGCGTCTATGGGATGGTCTGTTAACTGCACAGGTCCCTCACTCAACTTAATAAAGAGAAATGTCACACAAGGCAACATTATAGAACCAAACTAAGGTAACATGGTAACTGCAACTGTCTTTGGCAACGAGGAAAAAAAATAAGGCAGCTGTACTTGGAGAAGCGTCTGTCCTCCCGCCTGTCCTACCGACTCCTCATCACATTTCTGCCCGAAAAACAGCGTCTGTCACCGGCAAAACTCTTTAACTCTGTTTGTGATGAAAATAAATCTCTGCGACGGTCAGTCCTCCTGACCGAGCCTTCAGTTAACTTTCCCCCGGAAAAACAGCCTTCGTCCTCGCGAGTGACAGTCAGACAGCTGTGGTGTTCATGTGGTGTTACTTACAGCTCACAAGTTGTGTCGCGATTCTGCCTCCTCACACCGCGAGACAGGTTCGTGGATCTGAGTGTCGCCATTTCGGTTTTGACACTTGTCGTTACAGCCCTATTGTTTACTAATAGTTACATCTACATTACAGTAATACTACAATAATATCGGTACACCATTGGGATCAGCCAATACAGGATTTAAAATTAAAGACACAGAGTACACAGTTTTCTTATGGTGCCCAGTGAATATGCACATTTTGGATAAGCACAGCATGTCTGCATCAGCCAGTGGGCCATGTAAACAATCATAGCCATTATATGTTAATTCCTAAAAAGGTGACACCTGATTTTCCCTGTAACTTAAAAACTACGTTTATCGGCATTGGAAATAGGCCAAAATGATTTTAAAACATATCACCATGTCAGTTACCAGGGAAAAGAATCCAATAACATTAATCCCTGGTAAAAAAACAACAACAGAGTAGATCAGAAGAAAAAAAATGGAAATGAGCATAACAAAAAACACAAGCCAGCACCTTTGTTGACGTCGTCCTGAGTGAAGCTCTGAACGGGACCTTTGACAGAAATTTTCTCCACACGTCCGCTCTTGCTGAGCTGCAGTTTGCCAGCTGGAGGGTCTTTGGTCAGCACGTACCGGAGCTTCAGGCTGTCCGAGTCGATATCTGTACCCTTCAGATTCTGCTCTGTGATCTTAGAAGATGATCCTGAAATAATTCAGAGCAATCAGCGTCTTTACCTCAGAAGTGTCAAAGTAAATGCAGCACTACACTCGCTGCTTGCACCCACCCAGAGCCTGTGAAAAGTGCTTTTTATGTATTCAACACAGCCTTTAAGACTTTTCTCACTTTTCTTGACCTGCTGAGACCTTTTATCAACACAAGACGTTATAGATCCAACAGTTTCTTCTTTCACCTCTCCCTTGTTGAATAAAGTCCTGTATGACCCCACTTTCTCCCCCTGACCTCCCCTCTCACCTGCCGGGAGCTGCAGACCTCTGTTGACGGTCATTCGAGGTCCTTCGCTCTTTGTGACGTCCATGGTGAACTCCAGACGGTCCATGTGCGTGAAGATGCCATCGGTGACCGTGAAACCCATCTCATCAGCACCCCCGCTGACCGTTTCAGGTGTGTAGACCAGCAACTGGTCCAGGACGTCCTGGTAGGTGAAGGTAGAGCCCTGCGTGAGGACCCGGCCATTCTCCAGCGGCTGAGAGTAGAACTGCCGCCTGCGGAGTTTGCCTGGGGAGACGAGAGATTAACGAACCTCTGATTTTGAAGTGGGTACAGGTGAGAGTACGTGCGCACGTGCTAACTGAAGCAGAATAGCGCAGCAGCTCGAACTGCATCTTGTTGAGTGCCCTGATTATCTCAGTCAAACGGAGGACGTTTGAGTTTTTATGCAGTACATGAAAGACACAGACGGTCTTTGTCGAAGCTAATGAGAGTTTTCAGATTCGGCTAAATTACAGTGCTCTCTAAATCAAAGCCCAGGTTTAAATGGGATTTGAGCCTAAGTCTTGGAGCATAATGAGAGGACACACACACACACACACACACACGCATGCCCACATGCACGCACACATGCACGCACACACACGCACATTAATTCTTTCATTAATTCATTCTATGTTTTGTAAATATTTGCCTGAGGCTTTTGGTACCAACAGCAACACAATGTAGCCTTAAGCAAGAACTTTGGTTTGAGAAAAACAGAATTTAAAATTGGGAAAATTATGACCTATAATGCTTCTTTTTTGTTTTTCCTTTTAGTTTTATGAGTTCTTGTGCATATAAAAGGTCTAGAGAGTCAGTTCCCACAAAAAACACTGCTCTTACAACGCCTCGTCAGTAGTCCCGCCTTTAACTCCACCACCTCTTGACATCACGGTACATCACCACGCCACACCATTTGCATAATTTATGCCTACATTTTCGGCAGAAGGGACGCTGTGTTACACATAAATAAAACAGAATATGTTATGTGAATATGTCATAATTTGCTTATGCTTTTGGTTGGAGTGCTGCAGGATCCTGAAGTCTTCATTCCCAATCCGCGCGTGTGTGTATGTGTGTGGGAGAGAGATGTGAAGACAGCGGGGAGGCAGCCTGTTAAAAAGACGAGCTGCCCGGCACTCATTGTCCCGTATGAAATCACTCCTGTCCTGCTCCTCTGTCCCATCAGCCGTACACACTGCTGGTTTTATGGCAGCGGCACACTCAGTTTCACCGGCTGCTTTATGGTGCTTTTACAGAGGAGGGCAGGTATAGGAGGGGGCTGTTATGAGGAATGTCCCAAAGCAGGTGTCTGACAGGGGGACGGAGAGACTACAGTTGAAAATAAAACCCACCAAGTACCAAATGGGCATTTCTTGGTGAAGTATAGAGGGGAATAAACTGAAATGGATATCAGGAGGTAAAGATGGAACAAATTCACCTCAACAAGAAACCAAAAATAGACACCAGCTGACAAAAGCACTTACATTTTAACATGTTTGCTTGTCCTTTGACATTCTTCTTCTGTCTGACTGCTTAATATTGCACTTTTCACCTAGTTTCTCATTCTTTGCAAACATTGATATATTGCTAAGTAGGAATTATATATCTACCCAGTAAAAAGTTTTTTTTTGATGAAGCAATTTTCTTTGCTTCCACCAGGTCTTTGACAGGCAGGAGAGAGGATTCAATTTGGGGTGGTGAGAGGATGACAGGAAAACAGAGTGTTTGGAGGTCAGTTGATTTGAGTGTGTGTCGTCGCATCGTGTGCCGCGAGTGTGTGAGGGATGGCTGCAGTCAGGGTGCGGTGCTGCAGCCGACGGCCGGTGTGTTTGTCTTGTTTTAAACTGTTCGGATGTCGGTAGTGAGAGTAATGTGTTTACGAGTGTGTGTGTGTGTGTGTGTGTGTGTGNNGTGTGTGTGTGTGTGTGTGTGTGTGTGTGTGTGTGTGCATCTCTATCACATTCAAGAACAATTTCATATCAACACGCTGATATTCCTCAGCATAACCCTGCTGGGCTGTTGATTAGTTTATGTGCGTGTGTGTGTCTGTGTGTGTGTGTTTAGAGGGAATATCTGATAGCATATGCGTTGTGTATGGGAGCAGGTATATGTGTGTATAATGCTAATATGTAGAATGCACATCTGTTTGCATACATTTCCTGCAGTGTCTCCTGTCTCTGTATGTGCATAAATATACATAAGGCTCTGCCTTTGAAGCAGCTCTGTAGCTGACGTCTCCATTATATTTTAAAGGCAGTAATTATGATGCCATAATAATGACTTAATGGCTGGTTTGGAAGAAACCACATACTGCTATATAAACACTTGTTAATATTGTTAATAACTGAACGGATGCACCGAATGAAAAGGGGACACATTTCAGTTTTGTGCTGCTGTTCAGCTGTCACGATTTCTTGTGAATGTTTTCTTCTTCTATGCCTCCTTTTTTAAAGAGAGCTCGAGCTTGAGGCAACATAATTCAGCACAACATATACAGCATTTATAAAATCTTGTTGAACCCATTCATATTACTAAGAGGAGGATGATTAGTCAGAAGTCCCCCCGGTACAACAGAGGGAGGATTTATTGCAGTGTTGTTGTATTAGTTTTGTTTTTAAGCTCGGTAGACCTTGCCGTGATCGTTACACAGCCGAATGTGCGCGTTCTGTTATCGGTGCTCACCGTAGGACGGCTTCCTGATGATGGTGAAGAGGATCTCATTCTCTGGCGTGTCATGGTCGAGGACGCTGAGAGACGAGTTGGTGATGACGACCCCAGAGTTTTCCTCCACGTGGATGCTGCTGACCGACAATATGGGCTCTCTGTCCTCTTGACTCTGCTGAGAGAGGAGAAATGAACCGCTTCATAAGATAATTGATAAAAATTCATTATATATCTGACACGACTGTATTTTTGTTGTCATACGAAGGATAATTACATGCAGTTATGTTTCTGCATATCACTCTTATCTTCTGTTTTCTTGACTTTCTATACTGACAACTCTGCTCTCACACACAAGACTTACTGTATGCATACGGCTCATGTGCAAACACACACTCCACTCTGCAGCTCACTGACAGCCTCATCAATTCAACTCTGGACTTAAAACAGGCTGAGGTGATGGATTTTGGATGCTGAGTTTGTTTAGGCTGAAGGACGGAGCTGTTTTTTTGTTTTCTTACATGAAGTCGTGAGCAGATCAAGGATGGCGCTTTAAAGGAGCGGCTCTGCGAGACGGCTCAATCCTTAAATGTCTGACGGAGCGGGAGTCATTTCTTTCCGCCAGCCACCGTCCTCAACTAAACGTACAGAGCTAGGACAGTTACTGACGACACAGAGCAGCTGTAACAGTCAGTGTGGTTCAGTCTTCATGATAATAGGTATACTGACCACATTTTTATGTAGACAATTATTGGTTTTTGAAATAAAACATCTACAAGGCTTGTGCAAAGGTGCAGAATAAAAGTAACCCTTGTCGATGAAAAATATTGTTTGGTTTATTTCTGTGTAAAAATAAAGTTGTTTCCAGATTCTAACAAGGTTTGTGAACCAATAGTGTAACACTGCTGCTATCACATGATATCCATGTTTCATCAGCATCAAGAGTCTTTGGTTGTTGCCGGCTTGTGGAAATAAACATAAAAAGTATGTACGCCCAGCATACTGCACTGCCCTGACAATGGTGTTGCACCAAAAACGTTATGGTACGCAGACACAAGCTACCTGGATGTCAATTTCGATGTTGAAAGCTTCTGTCTGGCTGTGTCCGTCACTGATGTAGAAGCTGAAGACGTCCTGTTTGGCCTGAGTTTTGTGCTGGCTGTCCTGGACATAGAAGATGTGGTCTGACGTCAGGTCGTCCACAGAGAAGGGTGCGTCAGGGGTGACAACCCGCGAACCGCCAACTGAGCCTCCTGGTGGGGCGACAGGATGGACAGATAGGTATTGGAAAAAAGTATGATGTTAATTCCTTTAACTGATCAGAAGTCCATGATGTTTTAGTTTGTTGCTTTAAATGTTTTTCCCTTAAAAAGCGCTCTTCTCGCATTCTGCTTTTAGTGAAATTTCGTATCACCAGCTGTGGCTTCACATTTCTAGCTGCACTTTGTAAACTGCAACATTTACCACACCATGACACAAAACTCCTGAGGCTCTCAGGCGACCGGTTACCGGGCCGTCACTTATAACATCTGACAGCTAGAATGACAGCAAAACCCTGAATAGCCTTTGTTGCTTCACTTTAGCTGGAATCGTCTGGCAGTTTGGATGCAGGATAGAAGCACAGAGACGCTTTTACAGTTCTCTACAGCGCTGACAGTCACGTCATCGCAGGAGAGTCGTGAATGTGCAAAATCAACCTTGAAATCTCTGAAGTCTGAGACAAAAGTGTGATTGTCTTAGTAACGGAAGATGGATGAGTCCACGGTGAGCTGAGTCAGGGCTCTGCAGGGAAAAGTCGATGTGTGTGCGTGTGTGTGTGTATGTGTGTGTGTGTGTGTGTGTTTCAGGCACAACAGTAAATCACATCACATCTCCATCATCTGGTTGTTATATATATACGAGGAAGGAGGGGAGTCTCTTATCTGAGCAGAAACCCTCGCAGAATCGTAATCAGGGCGGGAAATCACCTGCAGCTGCCGCGGAAACGCTGGGGGAGATTTGGGCAAAGTCATTTCTTGTTCCGTTCTCAAACACGGTGTCGGCTGATTTTCGGGGGGCCGAATATGGAGATTGAACAGGTCTAATGGAAGTTTTGAAATTATATATGGCTAGACAACAGGAAATGAGTTTTTCAGGGATGTGAAGCACAGATGCTGCAATATCAATCCAAGAATTCTGTCATTTCTCGGTGAAAAATATGCGTAATTACTTCTTTCACGCCTTTAAATATGTCTGAGTCTCTGAAATTTAACTTCGGTTGCTTAAAAGGAATATTCAGCTCTAAAAAATTAGTACTTAATTTATTTCAGGCCTCTGGATACTTTGTAACAATCTCATTTTGCTGAAGATTATAATTTTGGTCTCCAACAGAGAGCATTACCAAACAGTATGAATAATGACTGCAATCATCCGTATGAATGTAGGTGCCAGTTAAGTGACTGTAAATGTGCAAATTGTTGTGTTGAATGAATTAAATGAATAAATGATGGTTTATTTAATAAAAAAACTCTAAGGCTCCTGAGCTGCTCCTAAGGCTCTTACCTCACAATACTGAAGCGTTGCATTGAATGAACAACATGCCAACAAATGTGTCTGTTTTAGAAGGCTGACTATTTGTGCAGGGACAAATGAAAAATCGTGACACTAGAGGAAAGGCCACAGTTCCATTATCATTTGTCAGCCATTAAAATCAAAATGAATCATATGAGAAAATGTCTTGAGTGTGTCTCTGTATGTGCGCAAGAATATGAATGCTAATGTTTTGAAAGAGGCTGATTTGCATATAAATGCACCATATGTATGTAGGTGTGCATTCTATTGTGCATCTCTCTGTTCGCGTTCGAATACCAATGCAATCATGCAAATGCGGAGAACATCGACATGTGAGTGAACGCCCTTTGTGTTTCCACGCCTCTGCACATCAACACCACACCTGAGCAGGTCGGTTCTGTGTTTCAGGAAAACAGCCAACACATTGACAGTGACACCGGCTGGCCCCTGTGGCCCCGGTGACAGCAGCGATCCAGTCAGCTCGCGCCGCCGACGGACTGCGCTGAATACCAACAACTGTCCCTCTGCACCAGCAGCCATCAAGGACAGTCAGCTGGGACCCGGGGGGGGGACTGGTGCCAGCTGCTTATCTCTAGCAGCAGACAATATGAATATCGATCTCCATGAATCCCTCGTTGCATCTGCAGATAATGCTTTCTTGCTTTTAGTATGGCACCGGCTCATTTGTATTACTACGGCTTCACATCTGTGATTAAAAAACGTGCTGCTTTGCATATCAGCTTGGAATAATACATTGCTGCTGTTGCTAGCAAACAGCTAGTAAGGTAATTATTGAGTGCGTTTATTGTGAGTGTTTTATTCTGTTGCAAACATGAGGATGGCAAGTCTGAATTTTCTTGAGAAGGAAATGTCGTCCTTGACCTTGTAAAGCACATCGTGACAGAAAAAT
The DNA here is from genome assembly GCA_903131615.1 of Diplodus sargus. Classification (NCBI taxonomy): domain Eukaryota; kingdom Metazoa; phylum Chordata; class Actinopteri; order Spariformes; family Sparidae; genus Diplodus; species Diplodus sargus. The sequence continues at coordinate 9,867,887 of CAEMYA010000092.1, forward strand.
CTTAGTCTTTTTTAACTTTGGACTTAATGGTGCTGTGTGTGTGTCTGGGTTTAAGGGCATTTATTTTAATTATGAGGGGGCGTTGTTAGGGTAAAACCAATCTCAGAACCAATCTCTTTTTTCCTGAAAAAAAGCTTGAGAAAAGTTTGAGAACATTTTAATGCAGTTTGTTTTGTTATTTTTTGTTGTTTATTTTGTTAAAGGAGCATTAGGAACAGCTCAGTATTTCACCTCCAGTGAGTTGGGAGACTAACAAAAGACAGAAGGAATTAAACCAGCAGAGCTTTTGATACTGACTTTAAGTCTCAAGCTCCAAACAAACTGGATCCTACATGTACGGCAACTCAGTAGCATCTTTCATTATGTAGTGCATGTATGCATGCATGTAGTCGATGGTTGCCTAAGCTGTGAATCATGAAATCATGAATCATTCATGGGCTACACACGCTCCTACATACACTATTATCCTCGACTGTATTACTTTACTGAAAAGATCTACCGTAGTAATCTTTTTGCCATTTCTGGTTCTTCTTCTCTTTAATTTATATCTTCCACTCTCCTTTCACAACCAGCTGGTATCAATTTCTTTTCAACTCATCTCACCTTTTTCCATTTTCCAAACAATTCCTCCCGGGGTCAGAAGAAAGTGCATGCGGCATTTGAGCGAGCATTCTGTCAAAATTGGGACCTCAACAATGGCCCCATCTGTAGTCGGCTATCTGGCACTGCCAATCCACAACATAATCAAGCTGTGACAGATGGCAGCGGAACTGCAGAGAATACAAACTGCATTGTGTGCGTATCGAGTGTGACATCAATAGAAGTGTGGAAATTATTTCTGGAGTAATGCAGGCGTGACCTCGCGCACACACGCAGAAGTAATAATATGTCTCAGACATGCACCGCATGTTTTGTGTATCCGTGTTCTTGTTTGTCACAGAACCACTGGTCTATCCTGAGCTGCCTGCAGCGGCGCCCGCCTCACAATGAATCGCACACATACGCAAGAAGATCTCACCTCGGTTGGTGTTTTCGATGAAGCCGTACTTTGGCGGGCTGACGAGCCAAACCAGCAGGTCCTTCATGGGCGTGTCCAGGTCCGACACTATGATGTGGTTGGTAGACAGCTGCACTCGGCCGCCTTCCTGGACCTAAACAACAAAAAACTGTCAGATCAGATCTGTCGGCCCTGATGTTTTTCATAACAGAACAGAAGGTTAGGTTCTAAACAGTGAGGTATTTATTATATATCCTTAGAAGAAACCATTAAAACTCTGGTTTGGTATCAAATCAGAGAAAGACAGTCATCAGAAAATACACAGGACAGACTGTGCCAACAGACAAATTATGCTTAAGTAAAGTTTATATGTTTTCATGCACAAAAATTCTCATATTGTCCAGTGCTCCAGCATTGTATTCCTCCTCTGCTCTGTTTTAGCTCCTGTTGCTTTCTTTTGGTCCAGATCCTGCTCTGGCCATTTTTTGCCATGAAGAAATGAAGGAACATGCGCACTTTGACACTTAATTCCAGAAAAGAAGTTTGAAGGGCCAAAAAAAGTTGGCAATTTCTTAAGTGCTTTCTGATCTTTTCGGCTTCTCAAAACAAGTGACCCGTCACCAGGTGTAACCGACTGGGGCAGTTCTTGATTAAAAAGACGGACGTTTTCTGCGGGGATGCTAATTAAAAGAGAGATTCTGAAGCAGAGAGCTTTGGGATTTCACTGTATAACTTCCACGAGAGGGCGGTTCTGCAAATGCTAATCCAGGATGCATCCGGAGGGAGGCTCTACAGTGTAACCTTCATTAGATCTGACATCACATCCCCTCCTCCACAAGGCGTACGACACAGCTGGATCCAGGCTCCCTCTCAGAGAGTGCTGTTGTGCTTTCTTGTTTCCTTCAAGTTTTTACTGGACAAGAGACAATAATGCAATGATGGAGGACGGATAAGTTACCGTGAGCGGTCAATTGAAGCATCTACTGCATGTTTGATAAGCAAAAGCAGGGACCCAAGATTCAGCTGAGAGGACAAACAGCTCAAGCGAGTAACGTCATCGCAAGCGAAACAGGAAGCTTTCCTGTGATCGCTTTCACACGGCGCATGTTGTCTTTCGAGATCAATAAAAAGATGAAACCAGCTCGAGAGGAAAGATAAATCTGCTCTCTTTGGGTGGCTTCTTTTTTCCGGATTAGACCCTCGTTATCTGAGGGACAACATGTGACAGTGCGCGATGCTCTCCTCTGCTTCATTTGTCTCGTTAATGACTGTTTCTAAATACAGCAGCTGCTTTAAACAACTCAAGAGTATTTTAGGATTTCAGTCTCATATGAGCAGGCAGGGTAATGGAGAGGAAATAATGTGCAGTTTGTGCGTGTGAAGCTGTTTATCTACCATACCGTCCAGGAAGTAGTGCTTTTGCATTTATTAGCATGGTTTCGGAACCGGGCCCGTGTTTGTGTGGTAAATGTACAGTGCAATACCAGACAATATTTTCTTGAATGCCACGTCTAAGTGTGTGAGAACCTTAATGCCGCTGCGGACTGTGACGACCGGCGGCTGCCTGGGCGTGGAGGTGATGGTGATGGTGCACATCTGGTTGTCCAGGCGATTGTTGTCCCCGTCATAGACGACAAAGTGGAAGATGTCGGTGACTGGCTGGCTGCCCGTCTCTAAGGAAGTGATGTACCTGTAGAAGGAGGTGTTGGTTAGTTTTACTGTCTGTGAAGAGAATTGTTGGCTTTGTTGCAAGTTTGTTTGGGGACCATTTTGTTAGTTCTCCTCTTTCTAATGAATAAATAGATATATGTTCATGTGTATAGTCCTGGACATGGGGAAGCTTAGCATTAGCCCACCCCGCAACACCGCTGCTGCTAATCTCTCTAAAGCACTTACAAAATTGAAACCCATACCAGTATAATCTTCTCTAATCCCATTTAATTATCACAAAACAATACGTGGCTCTTGTTTGTATGAGCCTACGCCACACAGACATAACTAATACAAGCTATTTGAAGATTGCCCCCGGAGACTGTCTTGCGCTAAAGCTAATCAGGGCCAGCATTATGGAAATGAAGCAGTTAGTATCTGAATATTTATATTTCATCTGAGCGCCTCTCGTCAGGGGCCTCCATTCCTCTTGCAGGTAATATCAGAGTGACGCTAATTGGCACTGCTTGTGCCAACAGGCTGAGTCATTGGACATAACGGGGAACAGGCACCTAAATTATTTCCTCTTAATTCATTTGTTTTCTTGCAGAGTTTGCGTCGCACCAACGTTTGCAGAGCTCTCGTCTCGTGAGGAGACACGTAAGACAGAAAGAAAACAACATTTCTCCGCAAGCTATTACCGCTCCCTCTGCTGCTGGGATGCTGAGGGGAAAATGATCCCTGTCGACTCAGGCTGCAATCAGAGAAACTGATCACGACTTTCACTGCAGCGTGAAGAGCCCTCCAATCACTTTTATCTCCTACAGAGTGGAATCAACACCAGGACTTTTCTTTTAAGACATCCTCTTTATTAAAGGCGTACAAATCCTCTCGGCACCTCGGCTAACTGAAACCATATCGCAACAAAGACTCTATTCCAGATTCTGCACCCCTTCATGGATTGATAACATAGTGAAACACATATGAATCACACTATATAATATGAACTCAATATGTCTGCAGGTCAAGGTGAAAACAAAACCCTGAAAAATTAGGACACTCGTTTACTACTCATAGTTCCTAAAAAGTCGAAATCACAAGGGAGCCGTTAACAGAATTGTTTGAGCATTTTTATTGAAGAACTAAAAAGGTGCTTCTGCGCTCTCTTCTCTCTGGTGGACCCTCATGAACCTTTATTGCTTATACAACGACGGCTTCCGGAAACGACTAAGGGTTTTTGAAAGTCATTTTTGGTTAATAGCTGCAGATTTTATCCGGATATTCTGCTTTTTACAACACTCTGAAGTAGTATTTAAACCATTGTGGGGAACTAAAACCCTGCACTGAAGCCAAGGATGTTCTTTTGGGCACTTCTCATTGCAAGTTTTCAAAACTCTTGTCGTTGAGGCTAAATATAATACTTCCAAAACACACTTAAAGGATTTATCTGGTCAGCTATTTGAAAAACAAAAAAGAAAAGACGAAGAAAAACACCCTCGCGTGTGATCCTGTAGTGCCAAGAGAAGTTTAGAAAAAGAGCAATACATCGGTCTAACCTGATCCTGTGCTCGCTGATGTCCTCCATGGTGAAGGAGGAGTACTCCCTGAGCTCCTGGTGCTCCTGCTGGGACTGGCTCCTGGTCAGGATGCCGTACATCGGGACCGACACCAGCTGAATCTGAATCTGTTCATCTGGGGATGTGTTGTCCTGGGAGAGACAAAATACTTTGACTCTGGCTGTCAAAACTACAAGTCTGAAGAACACAGCTTTTTCCGCATCAAACCTAAAAGCAGAACCTACGCCCACATAACACCTAGCACCTTAACTGACTCAGTGTATTGCAGGGGAATGTAAAGAGCATAAAAAGATACATCATCGAACCTCTGCACAAAGACCAGATAAACGACGCTAACGATTAGCATTCAACTCTGTTAACTCACAGTGTAAGCCAGGTGCGACCGCCTGATCAAAGTGCTGCTCTTCTCGCCCACTTCCAGCGACAGCGTGGCTGTTGGGTCCCGTTGCGGCCCGTTGTCCCCGGCGCCCAGCACCACCACCTGCACCACCGTGGTTGCCATGGAGATGCCGTCGCTAACGGAGAAGGTGATAGCGTCGTCCTGGTTGGAGAGGCCGGCGTGTCGGTAGAGCAGGACATTGCGGGTGACGTCGCTGAAGGTGAAGGTGTCGCCTGGCGGGAGGGAGAAGGTGTGAGTGGCGGTGCGTGTACATGCAGGTTTTAAAAAGAAGAAGGCGTAGATGGTCAACCCCTGGTATTGCTGAGATGGAGGAGAAAGTAGGCAGAGCAGGTCAATACATACAAACACAACTAGAAGTGTACCGTCCAGAGAGGCAAGCCAGGCAAATGTTTGGGGCCCCTGTTGGAATTCATAAACCCATTTAAAACTCCCTTCCAGCACCATACAGTGCATTACCCCGACCCTCAACCCCCCTCAGTGGGTCGATGTCTGGGAGAGTGGGACAATCCGGACAAAACTTTACCAAAGAGAAAATTTGGCAAGTGAAATGATCGCTACCCACCATGTCATTCCCACGATGCATTGCCTGACACTGCATTGTAATTTAGTTTTTGACCTCTTTTTTTTTTTTTATCAGAATCAGATTCCCTCAACATTCTGCAGAACATCCGGAGGATAACCCACTTCCTGCTTCATGTCGGACTTGTTTATAGTTTTTGTGCACTGTCAGTAGTTGTGACATCAACTGTCTGTGATACCCGCGCGTGTCATCTCACCGTTGGTCATGCTGATGTGCGAGCTGCCGTCTGTCTTAATCAGCTCTCCGTGGATGGGAGCCTCCACCAGCTCAAACTCCAACTCATCTGGAGCCGTGTCAGCATCGCTCACTGCCAACTGCTGACCGCCTACACACACACACACACACACACACACACACACACACAAACAAGAGGAAAGAAGCATTAAGAGAGATGAAGCAGGAGAAGGAGAAAATTAACTGTCTGTACCAGACACACTCACATACACACATCTCTCTCTCTCCAGCGTTGTTGATCATCAGGGTCGTACTTCAGAGCTCATTACCTCACACAGACCACTTCATCACTTACCGGACCCTCTTCACCACAGGCGCTCCTCTTTGAAATTAGTATTAGAGCTTTTTTTTTTTGAGTGTGCGTGTATTTTCCTCTTACCTACGGCAGCCTGTCCTCCCACGCTGACCTCCAGCAGCGGGTCCAGAACCTGAAACACAGGCGGCTGCTGATGGTTCGACAGCAGCAGGACGGCAAAGTCTAACTCTGGAGTGGTGTGTTCGCCATCCGACACTGAGACGAAAGCAGGCACATGAAACATGAAAAATAAGGACGTTTATCAGATGAGCAAAGACTTTTTTAGAACACACACACACACACACACACACACCTCTGACGCTAATTACGTCCCCAGCTCTTTTACTTATGGCAATATCATGAAACCGGGGGAAAAAAAACCTTAATCAGCTTCCTCGAGTTGACACTCTTGAAAACATGATTATTAATAATAGAAAGACAGAATAAAGATCACATGAGGCGCCGTGATTAAAAATATCCATGAATCACGACGCAATCAATTAAAGGGTTGAAACAATCTAACAGGGACTCAGGTGGAAACTTGTCATGCTCATTAAACGCTTTGGGGGGATTATCGGCTTAATTGGCTCTGCTTGTCGCCTCCATGCATGACATGAAAAAAAAATCGATAAAAAATCAGCTAACCAGGAGGGTACAATGAGCCACATTCAGGGATAAAAAGAGAGGGTGATTGATTAACAATGACAGGGCGGATGTAATTAAACTGCATCTTCACATTCAAACGGCCACATATTTCACATGTTTCTCTGCTTTATTCTGATGCATTATCAAATAACTGGAATCAAGAGGAAGTTTGAAAAGATATACTTCTACCTTTGGTGATATAATTACAAAACAGCAAAATGTAGATTTTCACCCTAATGCTAGCTGTATAACGATCATCAAAGGTAATGCTCGATGACACTGAATGCCTAAAGCATCATTTCCTGGCAGTGTTTTTTTTTTTTATCACATCCACAGAGCGAAGTCAGAGAACATTATCCCATTCAACAACAGTTAAACAGGTGTGTTGTTTATAATGCAAAAATAAGACCTCTAAATCCTTTTAAGTTAAAAAACATTTAAAATACATTGTGACCATCACGTCAGTGTGAATGTCTGCTGCAGAGCGGTGTCTCTGTGGACGCTTTGATACTTGTTTTCCACACTGCAGTCTTGTTGCCGAACATAAATTCATGTCGATCACTGCTGCTGTCCTCTGCAAAGGAAACAACAATCTCCATGCAGCATCCCTTGCAGCCTACAGGGACGAGTATTGGATATTCATAAGATAAATGTTTGGTAGAATATCTCTAATAGGACTGTTGACTGATTACACACAACAACTAACTGGCCAGCTGCTGAGATTTCAAGCCTAATTCTCCGGCCTGTGATGCCACAAAAACACTCAGACTGCAGATCTCACACAAAGATTATTATTGCATGATTCATTGGGGAGTTGGGAGCTTCTCTAACCAGCTTACAGTGCTTTACTCTGATGCGACAGTGGCATAAGTGTAAGTGTGGTCTAAGCCCTCATTATATGCACTGAAATGTTTAACTATGTGTGGATGTATTGGAACCTTCATGCTTTAGGTGTACGATTAATTGGACAACCCACACTCTGCTTCTTGGCATAGCGATGAACTGCTGACCTGTGTGTTTACTATGAAATGTATAAGCTATGTTTGTATGTATGCACAAGGACAAGGGTTCATTTTATTTGTACTGCATGTGTGCATACATTTATAACTTAGTCAAAATACTCATTGTGATAAATTGCCCCTTTCAGAGATTGAACTCACTTTATTATGTCAACAGCAATAACATTTTTTTTTTATTAGTCCCAGCTTTATCATATAATCCGGTAGTTTAACCTGGAAATATGTACGCTATCAGGATTTATATGTGAAGTCTTGATGTGCACAGGAACAAGCCATCAGTGCAGCGGAGAGCTGTACTAACTACTCTCTATGTCTTTTGAAATTATCCACTGATTAAATGTCAGAAAAAAACTGAAAATCTGACCACCACTGGAAAATGTAGTCGTTTTTTCAAAAGATTCTCACAAGGTTGTGTGATTCTTGCTTGTGAAATCACAATGATTAAAGTTGTGGTTGATCAGCTAATTAATCAATCAATATCAGCGATGGAATGTAACTAATTATGTCTACTCAAGTACTGCACCTGACTGTACAATTTCGAAGTATATCGCTCAAGTTTTTCGATCAATTTAGTTAACAGTTACTTTGCAGTTTGAGCCAGATCTAAGCCAGGGTGGCACATTTTCATTTAGTTTATTCAATGTATTTTGTCAGCAGTAAGATAACAAAACAAACCCGACTGATTCTGATGATAAGATAAAACCTGACACTCTAAAGGAGACCGAGTTTGCTTTTTAACGGGGAAGGGGGCTTTCAAGAGACAGGAGCTAAAACAGAGCGTTTCAGACAGAGGGGGATACAGTGCTGCAACACTGGGCAGTGTGAGGAAAGTGATGTGTTTTTTGAGCAATAAAACATGTAAACCAATTCTAGTAGTAACCCAGAATAAAAGAATGAACTTGATAATTAGCATAGTATCACCTTTAAAACTTTAACTCAAGTTCTGTTTGTGTGGGTGACTTTCACTTTTACGAAAAACATCAAGAATGACTTTTTGGTACTTTGCACCAATTAATATCTTAACATTTAAAGTACAATACTTCATTCTGAAATGTAGCAGACTAAGTATATAGTATACAAAGCTGCACAAAATATAAATACACAAGTTAAGTACCTCAGAACTGAAGATTGCACGTGGGTACATATATTTCCTCTGTGCCACAGACCAATAATTAACTGTTGATAACTGTTTCTGCAGCTGCATTTTCTTCTGGCATCAAACAGAAGTCATCTTTTACTTAAGTACTAAAGTATATATTTAGAACCGCAGCAGGATGGACAGAAGATAAAAGCATCAGAGACTTCTGCGTGTGTGTGTGTGCCACAAGGCCTACACTAAAGTGAGAGCACTTTGGCGACGCCTCTGAACAACCGTAAACACGCATTCCCAAACAGCTACTGTTGGGGAAATGGAGTGAGAGTGCAGCAGCGCCTCATCAAACACGCAGTGAACCGAGGAGACTTGGTCCAATCAGGTCGAAGTTCAAAGAGCCAGAAGAGAAAATCAAAACGGATCAGAAGAGCCAGTCGGGCGGGATCAGTCCCAGAGTGATAAATGCAACAAAGAGACTGAGGTGAAATGCCAAAAAAAGAAGTTGAGGAGTAAAGAAGAGAAAAAAAGGGGAGAGATCACAGTTGCATGGTGGAGGGAGAGGAGAGAGAAAGATGAGGGGAGGGAGTCAACGAAAGTGGGACAGAGAATGGATATCTACGGAGAGCATTAATAGGAGGAGAAGGGAAACCAGACAGGAAGAAGAGATCAAGGGAGGGCAGCAAGTGAGAGAAATCAAAGGGCGGAAGGGCTGATGACAGGGGAAACAGAAAAGGAGGAGAAACTGAGGTTAGAGGAGAGCGGAAAGAATTAAGTATGAAAAAATAGAGATGGTCCCAGAGAAAAGGGAGGACCGGGGAGAGAAAAAAGAGGAGGGGAGGGAGAAGAAGAGATGGAGAGGACAGTGAGGAAAGCAGAGACAAATATTTCAGTCACAGACATAAGTGTAGAAGGCAGGAGGAGACTGAGGATGAAGGAGGAGGTGAGGATAGAGAGGATTTAGCATGAAAAGAAGGGAGGAGGTAGAAGGAAAGTGTGTAGGATGCAGGAGAGAGTATGAAGGGGACAGAGGACACAATCCTCCTCCTCCTCCTCCTCCTCCTCCTCTCTAAACCGAGGGAGATGAAGTGTTTACCTGTGAAATAGACGCTCAGCGACTCCGGCAGACCTGTCGGGATTAAAAAAAGAAAACTTTTAGTGCTGCGAGGGGATAAAAGTAAAATACAGTGGATTGAGACAGAGCTGACAGGGTGCTGCAGCGAACATAAAAACTGATCGGTGATGCTATAATGCATAAAACTCAGGAGGCAATGAGGATGATTTACCGATGCAAAGCTCTCTGCTGGAGCTCCACAGAAAACCCAGATTAAGAGAAACTCCGGTCTTTGATCTTGGATTTACGGGTTATCTTTTGGAACGTACGTCTCTTAAAAACAGCGAAGATTTGGTTTTGAGAATGTGTCGCCAGCCCCCGGATCGTTTTTCAAAACCGCTATGAGCTCCACTCTTACGGGTGAAACGCTCATCATCTGTTGTATTCGTCAGTTTATTGTTGATAGCTCGGCGATAGTACACAGGAGGAAAAGCCGGGACTTCTACAGTCGAGGACGGAAAAAGATTACGACTTGGAAAGCAAAACTAAAATTCAAACAACAATTCAAAGCGTTGGCGAACCGAGGTCAGATCCACCAGATGTACCAGTCAAATGTACCAAGTGATCGCTGAGATAAGGGTCGTATCATAAATGTCTCGTCAGTCCGGACCCAGCCAACACCCCCTGTTATTAAGACTTCAATCCCTTATGAATGTTACGTCTCCTATTCTGAATTAAGCGTTCTATTGAAAACATTGAATAAACAGTGTGGTACAAGATCATTTACAGCGATCCTGTTAATGTGGCTTATTTCCCTGTCGCTCACATTGTGGCGACGTCGACTGCTGGAGGGAGTCAGAGGGTGTTGTGTGCTGCTGCCTTCATGCACGTTACACCGAAGAACATGCAGTCAGCTGGTATATAATATGCCTTGTTTTATCTAGTACGCAGTTTCTACAACTAATGTATGTTTGAGTTTGAAACAGGGAGTTCGACACACTAAGAGGGACCTCATGGTGCATTCAGGTGCAGGTTGACTGAAATGGCCACGAAGGTTGTTTAAAAATAGGAACGATTCATTTTTTGAATGACAGGCTTCTTATGGACCACTTTCATCATTTTCAAGTTGTTTTACCGCAGTATTTTTTAACATTTACACCAAAACCTTGAGATGGGAAAGATGTGATGTAAATTCATCTAAAATTAAATGTTATTTTGATATCGCCAATTGTTCCGCACCATGACATTAAATAAAAATAAATAAATAAAATACAGGCGCGGACCTCTGCGTAATAGCTTGGCATAGAGGATTTGTTCAGCAATTGCAGTGTTATTATCAGACATTATTATTTCTTGTCGCCACGTGAGCGGCATCACAATACTCTGAAAACTCAAGTGGACTTTGTCAAATCAACACTCAGAGGGTGAGTTTTGATAGAGTGACACCAGTTCAGTAATTTGAAAACTTTACAAAACTGTTTCCACAGGCTGAGCAGTCGGTCACCTGCCAACTAAATTGACTTTGACACATAAAATCAGCGGAGTGCCCCTTTAACGAAACAGCAAGGTGAGCGACAGAAGGTGACATTTCCAATCATGAGAATACAGCAGCTCTATGAATAGTAAATCACCTGAAAATAATACGTGGTCCACTGGTTTTATGTGGTGAAACTAGAAAACTGACACAGTGCTATTAAGCAGGGTTTGCTTATTGTGTTTCCACAGAGAGCGCTTGTGGCGGGCTGAGGGGGGGGAGGGTGCTCAGCCACGGATCAATATGTGGCTGCCCGGCTGAGACAGCTCAGAAGAAGTCAACCACGACAGCCATTTTCAGATTAATTATGGTTCCATTTCAGGCAATTTAACCAAACAAAACCAAACGTAAAGTAAATTAATAAAGAATGAAAAGAGACAATGTGAAAAGAACACTGTTTGATCTGGGGCAACGTTGGATGCTCTCGTTCTACACAGGCTCTCCCAAAGTGATCATTCCACACTACACTGTTATCTGAACAGCTGGAACTCTCTCCTAATGAAATCAAATCATTATTACACTGAAGGTAAGTGTGTGTGAGTGTGTGTGTGTATGTGTGTGTCTCACCGATAAAGGAGTACTGGTAGAGCTCCTGCAGGTGTGAGGGGGCCTGTGGTGGCCTGTAGACGATCTTGCCATCATTGACGTCTGCCTGAGTGAAATCCTTCACCGGCGCGTACGGTCGGTCCCGGTGCTCGATCGCACCTGAAGACAAGCGGGAAGAAAAACTTCAAACACTGTCCCACGTCTGCCCTACGCTGGAGTATAAGACTCAGCATCGTCTCTCAGACGCAGAGCTGTTTCCGGGAGCAAAACAAAAATCTGTTCGGCTCAGCGCACAGAGGAGTAGAACTGCATTTTCTATTTTTATTAATAGATAAACATACTGGAAAAATTGAGAGAAGGTGAGAAAGGAATGAGCTAATATTTTAGAATTTGAGCATGATATCATTATCATTAAACATGATATTTAAACACTTTTTCTACAGGGTGTGACCAAAGTTAGCGTGTCTATTCACACAGCAGAAAAACTTCACAATAAAATTTCCGTTAATCACGACAAGGTAGGCTACGGAAGCCGCACAGGACCACCGCAAACATTCATGTGAGTCAAACTATACATTAATTTACAGCAGTTATTCAACCATATTTCCCAACATTGCAGTATAATAAACTCAACGTTTGCACTCAAATCGCAAAATAAGACTGACTCGCATTTGTAAATGGCACTCACACATTCTACAGTTAACCCACGTTAACATCTAACTAACACCAAATATAACTGAAACTGCACGGCGAGGTTCAAATCACAGACAATGAAAAACCGCACATGACAAATGCTGCGGTTTAATCTGAATCTGTTTTCCTCCTCATTGGCTCTGTTCAAAATGATTTCCACACAAATTTGTCAGGCCATTAGTTGATGAAAATGACCCTTTGTGAATCGTTTTTTTCCCTTTCATTAGACGGAGAGCTGGGAGTGATACACCAGTCTGTCTGTCGGATGCTGAAATTAATGGCTCCCGCTCTGAACGCCACATTAAATCCAGCAGAAAGGAAATCAACAGTCAACAGTAAAAGTCCAGACTCAAAGACAGTAATTAAAATAACTTCGGAGAGCGGTATCGGCAGTGATGGAGGCCTGTGAACAGCGCGTTGCTTTCTCATATTTTTAGTCACTCAGAGAAGACTGCGAGGATGTGAACTCCATTTTAGCAAATATTTTTTTTCACTTTGATATCAGGAAGCGGCTGAGTAAAAACCTGGGATCACTGAACAGCTTCACTGCAGCAAATTATGGATGGCACTGCCTTGCTCAGGGGCACATAATTGATAGTTAATGAAGATCAGTTTATCTTAACACACTAAACTTCTCAAGAGAATCAAACACAAGCTCAGAAGCTCACTGTATCTAAGTTTAATGCTCCTGCACAGTATGTGGGAAAAGCTGTGTGTGTGTGTGTGTGTGTGTGTGTGTGTGTGTGTGTGTGTGTGTGTGTGTGTGTGTGTGTGTGTGTAGCTGACCTTGTCCTGGCGGTAGGGCTTTGGTGATGTTGTAGATGAGCTTCTCGCTGGGAGTCTCAGAGTCGACGAAGGACAGAGCTGAGGCCGTTATCTCGGTCACCCTATCCTCCAGAGCCTGCACACACACACAGACCGATGTACATACACACATGTTGTGGTGAGAACAAAGACAGGAGCCGTGTCCACTGGCTCTGATACGCCCCATGGTGATTGGAACTGACGGATCCACACGCACAAACAGAAAACAAACTGCGTGAGCAGCAGTTTCTCTGCTCACCGCTGCAAATCCAGCAGTTCCAGGGTCCCTCCCCCTTTTTTTAGAATACTTTTTTGAGAATTTTTCAGGAAATTTGGAACACAGAGACTAATACCTTTTATTTCTTTAAAATGAAAATAATTAGCGAGGAAATCGTAACATTGAAACGAGGGGAGTGCAAAATAAAGCAAACTATGAATCCGATGTGGAGAATTAAGATTTCCTGGTTTCAAGAAACAGTTGTTGGAATTTGTTAAATTACGGTTTCAGCAAGTAAAAACATCAAGTACATAATAAAATATTAAAGCCAGCCATGTAGGACCAAAAACTGTTTGAACTCTGAATGTTTCAGATCACTTGAGCTCTGAAATATGATCCACTAGGATTGTGACACAGTGTACATGTTGTGCATTTGTGTATATAACTGCAACTGTTTCACCATGTTGACCATTTCTTAGCCTTTAGCTTTTATAACATTTGACTATTGCCATTGTCTTACATAGTTGGCCAGTGTAGCTGGACAGTTGGTTAGACTGTAGGAGGTGGGAAGGGACATAGAATTGATGTTTCACTGTTATAGATCATTTCTGATCTTTCTTTTTGGGAGAAGATAATGATAAATATGGATATAAATATCATAAAATAATAACTTAACACTTGATCTGCATTCATAAATTAACTGTAATTGCATAGTTTATTAAACTTACGTTAAAACTTAACACTAAGATAACTGTTAACTTAAGTTGAATTAACTGTAATGTTTATTTTATTAATGAGGGTTATCATTAAATGTTACCAATAATAATCTATAAAAAAAAAGTATTACATACATTTTTAGGACATACATTTATTACATTTAAATAGTAGTTGTGCAAGGTTTGCCATTTTGTTTAAACCTCACCGTGATCTGCAGGTCACAGTCGGGGGCCAGCTGAGGGAATCCTGGGATCTGAGGCAGGACTCCTATCGTGAAGGTCTGGGCGTCACTCTGAAAGACTGGAGCTGCTTCTGTGGAAACCTGCACACACATAAATACACACACAATCTTATATTAGGGGGACTGAAAACTTCACACATCACCATTGTCATAACCCTATTCCCTTATCTCCACCCTCTGCGCACTCTAAACTCCTCTTATCCTGAAGTTTGAAATCTCAATCTGCATCACAATATTTCATAAAGGCCTGTTTTTCTGCTGCAAACTGACTTGCGCGTCAGGCATTACTTCTGAGCGACAGAGCTGGTGACAGGCTCTCGAGAATCGCCTGAGGTAAGATGGAACAGATGCAGAGGAAACAAGCTACAATCGAATAAGTGTGACGACAGAAAGTGAACCTGGCATCGGGCCGCGCTTCAGTTTCCCCCCATAAATCACTGTCTACACGCCGAGAATATTAATGGGGGAGATGCCGATTTGAGTAAAATTCAGCGTAATGATCTCATTGCTTAGCTGACCGTGTTTAAGGACTAATCTGTGTCCGGTGTCAGAGCAGTTATAACTCCCACTGAAGCAACAACGCGTTGATTAGTTTAAAACGACGCTCTAAAATTCATAAAAAGTGAAGTGCACGAGAGGACACAGAAGGAGCCTCAGAGTGTGTCTGAACCAGAACAGAACATATAGCTCCTACTGGCGTGTTGTGAAGGAAATTGAAAATAATGACAATTTTCTGCCTTTTTCCAAACACTCAGCATCCTCCGTCACTCTCAAAATTGTTTCCTTCTTTCAGACCTTGTAGTGACCTTGCTTTCAGTAGATGTCTGACTTCTGCTTACAGGAGCTGTAAAGCAATATTTCACACTCACATGGCAACGTTATTTTTTGGAGAGATAGTCTTTAGCTGGCAAATAATAAGCTGTAAGATTACATATCTGATGCAAGTAATCATATCTTTACAGTTTGATTAATGCTACATAATAAAGGCAGATTTATAATGATTCGTGTAACTTTTTATCACATAAATTACACATGCTGTTATTACACTTTCAAGTGACCCTGAACCCTTTTCATAGTTTCATTAGTTTCTCTTTAAACATTAACTACTTGGTTTTTCTTTCCTGCTGCACAGGAAGTGATGCATGTGAGGTTTTTTGAGTAACCAAAAGAAAAGCTAATCCCTAAACTGAGCAACAAAACACATCACTTGTCAAATTGCCCATATAAATGTTCTCTGAGTTGACATCTGTAGCGGCAGGAGTTCACGGTTTACATGAGACTGTTATGAGGGTTGTTAATTGGGGAACAGCCAGGTGATCTGACATCACTCGGTTTGGTTGGATTAAGTTTCAAACTTCTTATTAGATGTGGGAGTCTGGGGCAAAATCTCATGAGATGAGATGTCTTTGGTCTAATTCGTATCATTGAAATGGAAACTTTTTGATTACTGCTGGGCTAAGGCACCTAAAACCACTTGGGTAGGGCGAAGAAATTAACATGTGAATTAGTAGATTAATAATTAAAGGTAGTCAAGTTAAGTTGCTCTTTCAGACTAAGGAAATTATAAGGGCTAAGAGAAGAGCTACTTGGATATTGTCTAAGAAAGGTTACGGTCATGGTGAAAGGAAAGCAATATTAACTGTTGGTAGGAAACAGGAAATAAACTGCAGTCGTCTCAAAAAGAGGTTTTTGTGGTGCTTTAACAACCTCACGCCAATTTTCACTTTTGATCCCAGACGAAAGTCCCCATCCTCAGAGGGCCTTGTTAGGCCAGCGTACAGAGACATAGGTCACTTGGGACAAGTATCCAATGCAGTTGTTTTTCTTCTACAAGACAGTGTGGATGAGAGGCAATAGACATCATAATGAACAGTCAAAGAGAAGTGTTTTCCGCCTACAGAAAAAAAAAAAAAGCTGTCCTCTTCAGCCCTTTAGCACTTTCTTCTCAGTGCTTTGCTGAGACTCTGACCTATGACCTCTGTGCTTTAGCTAAGGCAGCTGATGATTCAAATAAGTATTTAACATTACATCATCTTGAATTGCTGATAAGCGATGGAGAAGCTGCTGGATCAGGCTAATCCCCTCTGCCTCTCTGTCTGGAATGATACGGCACTTGAATTTTTGACTCGGCTCCTTGCCAGCGACACTGCTTAAATGTTTTTTGTTTCACGTCTATATCAAACTGTGTTAGCGGAGCTCTATTTCTCTCCTCCGCACTCTCCGCAGTATGTCACTTTAACTTCTTCCTCCCCCTGATATGCATAATCGAGAGCAGCGCCCTTGGTTGTTCGTTTTAAAAGCAAATTTCTGCCGCCGCTTTACTCATTCCCGCTGCTGCTTGTTCCTGTCATATCAGTGGCATTGGGGGGGGGAGAAGAAAGTTCCGAAAACTTGTAGTCAGCTCTGTCAGTCAGAAGTAATGTCACACCAGCATGAAGCCTGGAGTCAGCGCCACCAATTACAAGTGATGTGTTGCCACGAGGGTCAGTGCTGAGTCAGCTGGATTTATCAAAGGCGGCAGTGGAGCGGTAAATTATTGATTATTCTGTTGATTCAACTCAACATAAATAATATTGTATATCATATGAAATACAATACTTCTACTGACAAAACCTATTACGTCAAAACGATGTTATGTGTTGAATACTTATATCTTGCAGCAAACATGTTTGAAACGCTGTGATCCCACCCTCTCACTGCAGTTACCAGTGACAGGGGGGTGGAGTGGCCGAGACGGCGACACCATTCACCCTATTACAAGACACTGTACCATCAACATGATTTTGGAGCTGTCATTTCAAGGCAAAAATGTTGCTTTCAGGTATTAATGCACAACACCGGCCTTGTCGTAAGTTCGGCCAGTACATTTACACAACAGGACAACATGCATTTATAGAGTCCATGCATTCCACGTTGGGGAGAAAGTCCTACACAAGTAGAACATCTGATTTGTGGAAAATTAAAGCTATGAAAACAAATACCAGTACGGGATTTGGGAAAACTTCTGTGCCCCTAAAGATGGACAAAACAAGAGAAAATCACTCAATTTAATCCGACTTTAGTCTTTAAACTTGTTAAAATTTCCAGAGTGGACGCAGTAATCAACAGGATCTAATGGGTCTTTGGTTGAAGCATGAGATTACCAGGGTAACTCCTAACTGAGTGCATTAATCCGCACCATATGTATTTTTGTGGTGCTTTTGGGGCCACTTTATGCTTTTAACACAGAGCTGACAATAATGACAGGAAACGAAAAGGAGAGAGCAATAGAGAACAACATGCAGACAATAAAAGTCCCCAGTGAGATTCAAACCCAGGATGTTAGGCCACCAGGGTGCCCCTTATCCTATGACACAAACAGAGTAATAATCTATTAATCTCTTCAACTAACAGGATGAATTTGTAGTTAAGTGTCTTGTTTCTTCCTTGCATCACTTCCTTGAGCCACATGATGTGTGAGTGTGAGGGAAATTTGTCTTCACTCCAGAGAAAATTGTACGGGCACCAAGTCACCGTCTCTCTGACTTCAACATGGACTTACAAAAAAAATTATATGTTGGCGCATGAAAAAGTGTAAGTCTAGAGTGTTGTGCAGCTGCAGAGCTCCAGGTTAGAGAGCCAGAGCGACTTTCAAAATAATCAGCTCCAACAAGGCGCCACACTTGGATAAAAACCAGTGGAGGACAATAATACCACCCTGACAAACCCGTCAAGTTTAATCGGCACCTCTGACAAACGGCACAAACGCTTCCAGCAGCTCAGTTTGTGATGGGTTTCACTTTTCCGATCCTCTGCTTTCCCACTTCCTTTCAAAATGATGAGACACTCGGGAATTTAATTTGAATCCGGCACTGTGTAATTGAAACGCATTTGCCCTGATGGATGGAGCCAAAATGTAAGGGGCTGGATGGAGGGAGAGAGATGATTAGATGTAGCTACACGCTTTTGGCTGCCTCTTTTTGTTTTTCTAATAGAGTGGAGGTGAAGCAGACGCTGGCATGGAAGCACTCTGGCTGCAGCGCGATGAACGCTGCATCGTTTTTTTTTGTTATTTTTTTTTACAAGGATTGTCTCGGATTTGAAGCTAATTTGGCGTCATTAGTGCCAATCACGATAAGTTGACATTGGTTGATTTTGAGCGTAGAATGTTTTGGTGCCAACGTTTGGACGAAAAGAGAAGAATTCCAAGGTGATTGCACTTTAAAGATGAGTTGGTAAAAAAAAAGAAATGAGCGAGGATAAAATGTTGTCTGCATTATACATAGAAAAGTGCTTTGCGGGTTAAAGCCGCTGAGTGATAAGCAGACTGTTACTTTTCAAATAAAAAACAAAGGCTGAAGAGCATTTTTTACAGATTCCTGTAAAGCACCGCTTTAAAGCGTACCCACACTATCTCATGGTTACAAGAAAAATAAAAGAAGACGCAGCAGAGGCAGATAGAGGTGAGAGACGGAGATAGGAGGTGAGAGAGACAGAGATGCACGACAGGAAGAGGAGGGTGAAAAGAAATAAATCATGCCAGAGGTAGAGATGCTGGAAAGGTTGAGGACTGGAGCAAAAAGAAGAGGTAAACACCAGGGAACACGGGAGCGCGAGTAAGAGTGTGAACTTCAAAGTACACTCCAGAGGGAGAACGAAGGCACGACAGAAAAAAAATAAAAAACACAACAAGAACGCCGTCGTGTCGTCTCTGTCACCATCTCCTCCTCTTTTCTTCTTTTGGGTAGAAACGTTCTTATGAGCCCCCCGAGGTTTCCCCGTCTCAAAGAGTGTTTGTTTTCTTTCATCAGTTTTTAAAAAAATTATTCATACGTACATGTTGTAGTGCTTCTCGCTCAGCAGTGGGTTAAATAAACAACCTTATTGTTGAGAGTGTATTCCTCTGTTGTTATTTCACATTTGGGTTGCCAGTTGAGATGATGATGTATAATAAACGTTTAACAAATACATGTGATTTTCAAGTGTTTTGCATCACATGTATGAACCATGGCACAATTACAATAATACAATTCAATGAGCAAACTGAATCCATCTCTGGTGATGCTCTGCTTTAAATTGAGATTTCTTTGTTGCTCCTTCTTTAAATCATTATGTCCTCCACTTTTGATGGTCAATTGCTGTAGTGCTTCTTTTGTTTACTTCACTGAGCTCACCGCTCCCCTTCTTAGTTAGAAGAAGGTCACCAAAGTATTCCAGGAAGTGCCTGAATGAATGACGCAATTCATGAAAATGTCAGACAAAAAGGACTTCAAGCTTAAAAGTATGCTTTGTGTCACAGCTACCTGTGTAAAGCAAATGCTGTAGACAACTGTATGGATTTAAATTTAAGTATTTGACTTTAATCATACACAAGTGGGATGGATAACTGAGAGACATGGGTGAATCATCTGACAGGGTAACAGAATGCACACCGACCAAATGTAAACCCACAAAAACATCATCAGAAATCATCTTTTTTAACCAAGTAGGGTCGTTTTTTTCTCATAAGCTTACATACAATTGGACTTCTTCCAGTGGTAAGAGCACACTCATATTGCACTTCTTATTGACAGGAAGCCCTGTTTATATATATCACGCAGTTCACGGCACTGACCTGGAACTGAAATGAATCGCTGCTGGTCCCTCTGCCGAAGTGGCGGTACCAGACGGTTCCATCGTTGACGTCCTGCTGAGTGAAGGAAGTCGTCGGTGTGAAGCCTCGTTCGTCGATTAGCGAGGGGCGCCATCCTTCCACTGGGCCGTCGGCTGGCATGGAAACCAGCACCACCTCACCTAGACGGAGAGGGTGGAGGTAATTATCTCTTTCTTCTGGTTTATTATACATGACAAAAGTATCACAATGACTAGAAATCCCTTGATGATATCCCAAAGGAATTAAAGGCGGAGGTGCTGTGATTACGCCTCCGCAACAGAAGGTTTAGGCTTAAGATAAAAAATGGTTGTGGCAACATCTGAGTCTTTAGGTGGATGTGGTTGGACACAGTTTCAAATGGTTGTGTTTAGGTTAAGATTAGACATGTGTGTGCTAGAGTTTGATTTACTTAGGGTTGGGGAGAGACATTATGGGCTTCTATCTTTATTGTATCCATAACCGTGACAGGACTTGTGCGAGTGTGTCTCATACAGCAGGGAGGAAGACATGGAAAATCCAAACCTTTCAGCCATTAAAAGGCCTGTTCTGAAGTGAATCTCTTGAAATAGCGCTGCATGTGAGAGGGCGTTAAAGAGTTTGTACCATGTTTAGGTTGTCCGTTTGAAGCGTCAATGGTGTAGACAATGTCATCAGTGCTGACTCCCTTGTAGTCCGCCTGCAGGTACTTTTTATCCAGTCGCACCGTGCCTCCTTCCTTTACCCAGGTTATTGGCACAGACAGCATGTGAGGAGAGTCAGCAACCTGAAGAAAAAAAAAAAAAGGATTTTACCTTCATCATTCTTTAGCACTACCTATGAAATCCCTTGGTTTCTGTCCGTCAGTTTGGGTACACTTTGCACATGCTTTTCCATTCAACCATCTGTGAACCATCTTCCAGCACCTTTCCTCTGAAAACCTTCCTCCCATATACTACCAAATCTGTCAAGAAACATCTTTTGGAGAGATTACCTCCATAGATCTGCTGTGAGATTGAAAACCTCCCGAAGTATACCTGTGATTGGTTTTGAAGACTAACGATATCTGATTTAATTTCCCTTCTCCAAGCATCATCTGTCTGAGACTGACAAGAAGATGTGTTAGTTCAACCAGCCATAAAAGTACATCACCTGCTGTGTTTGCAATAGGACTGTTTCCTGGGAGGAGCTTGACAGATGCCGGGATTTTCATATCAAATACAGAATTGTTTATGTACTGCACATTAGCTTGAATTGGCCACAGATGCAGTAGAATAATCGAGAGCTATTTACGTTCAATTTACGTTTACACCTGGTAAACAGAGCAATGTGTTGACTACAACTCCACAGTAATTGAGAAATCCTATCTGAAGTCCCTGTGGTGTGGGCACTGATGTATGAAGAGGAATAGAGGCAGTCTCTGTAGTTTGTTTCTCAGCTGCAGCCATGTTCACTTGTGGAGAGTTTTTTACTACACATCTGTTGTAACCTCAGGTCTGTGATTCCCAGGACTCTTTAAGCTCCGTCAATCAGCAGCAATGTCACCTGAGCACTAAGTCCAGAGTCAGCTCCACTGATCAGAAGCAACGCATCACAAAAGAGTCAATCTGCGCTTCCTCGGTCTAAGAACTGCCAGCACAACTTTCGAATCAGACTTGATATTTGTGATGCTGTATTGATCTGCGACAGAGTAACTCATCATTGTGCTTGCTCTTCCTCCAAAGCAAAGACCAAAGAGCAGGATCGGCTACAGGGAGCTCACAGAGCTGGTGGATGACTCAGAGTCGCTCGAGGACATTTCAGCAGGGCCGATGTCTGCTGTCAGGGAGGTTTTGAAACAAGACCTCTTACTTCCCTAACTCACCCTGCTGTCTAAATATAGCCAGGTATGTCGTGCATCTTTGGCATCTAAAAAAACGACCTGCTATCTATTCTGTAAACAGAAGCTCCACATTTTACATCTAGATGTATATACACATCTAGTTGTCTAAAGTAGTTGATATAAAAATGTTCATGTTGACAGATATTACCTGGGCAACTCTTGACAGTAAGAAAATAAATGAAAAACAATGATATTCCTATTTTACAGACTTACTTTGAAAATGCACTGAAGCGGATAATACTGCATCGAACTTTTCCACAACAGGAACTGACAAGTACTACTAGGGGAACATAGGACTTTTGAAAAAGGTTAGCCTCAATGAACCACAAGTTTTGCAAAATGTCTTTTGAAAGAAAGACATTTTGAGTCCACTTTCTGAAAAGATACCCTTGAATGGATCAGTAGATCCAGGGGTGACATATAGAGACAATTAAGTAAGTAATTAAGTATAGTAAACAATTAACCTAACTTTTGCATGTGTTTGGATTGTGGGAGGAAGCTGGAGTACCCTAAGAGAACCCAGGCAGACACGGATTCAACATGCAAACTCTGCACAGAAACATCAGTTATAAATTATTCATCATAACAACTTTGGGGTTATAATAATGTAAAAACAACTGCCTCATTTTTTTTTTTACCTAAAAGAGGTGGCTGATCGCTAGTTGATGGGGAAAGTTTGCAAAGCATTTAGAGGATAAAATATACACTAACATTTTTTGGGATTAGAAAGTGGGTTTGTCTTCACTCATTTATCTTCATTTCTCTGGGTTCGAACGTTGTTGAATACATTTCAGCTAATGTAAGTACACAAGTCAAGAAAACATATTTGAAAGGTCAAGTTGCTTTTAGACCTTTTAATTCCAACATAATATATCTTTAACTGATGCAGATTTCATGGCTCATTAAAAAGTAAGAAATCCATAACATCAGCTTTGTCACTGCACTTATGAAGGTGGAGATGATAAGCAACAGCCAAAAGGCATTTTTAACAAACTGGCAACCCAAAACTTGTTAATGGCTTTGAGTTATAAAATGACTTCTTAGCCATTAATAATGCCTTTATAAAAGGTGTATTTATAAAAGCAGTGCCAACACACAGACACACACACACACAGCTGAACATTTACCACCGGAGATTAGTGTAATTGCATAAACACTGTGGCTGTAGGTGATTTTAAGTGCGGGCAGGTGTGTGAGAATGAGAGCATGTGCTTGTGAGGCTGCCTGTGTTTGCAGATAACAACCTGCAGACCATCTGTGGCTCTTCTGCCTGCTGATCCAAATCACACTATTTCAGCGCAGCACGCAAAGAATAGCAGACAAGAAGCGGCTTGCCCGGCAAAGAGAAAACACATAAGTCAGCATGACAGGCTTTTAACTCAGAGGACCACATCATCCAAGGGATTATCAGCCACTCCTGATGACCACCAACTCCTCACAAGGACGTTCGCACCCAGAAACAGCAGACTCCACAAAATTAAAAGAAGTCAGAGGAACCTTTTAGGATTTACGAGTTCGCCAATACTCCCCAGATTTCCCCAGACATCTAACTTTTCTGTCTCGTTGACCTGTAGCTGGACCCCCAAATGGTGATTTTTTAATTTTCTGTCTTGAATAACACTCAAATCTAATGAGTTTTTTTTTTTCCCCGAGAAAAAGATTTGTGTTGCCCCATTAGATAGACGGATAGTCCTATCTCTCTCAGACATTCGCAAAAAAATGTCAATGCTCATAGAACTTTCTGTGCTTTTTGACCTCTGAGAAGCCAAGAAACTGAACTTTTGATTTACAAGAAACGAAGTACAGAGAGACAGGCGAGAATATGAATTAAACAAATAAAACAGAGGCAGGAGTGTTACCACTATCTCTCTGTACATTGACTTTATGACGGCCTGGTGCAAGGCTTACAGTATGATTGAGCTAATGTTACATCTTTAGATTAAGTCTTCAGCTCAGTCTACATTAATTGTAGGACCGGATTACATTCAGCATAATGTTGCTATCTTTCAGTGCACCCAATTTTAAGCTTTTGATCTAACACAACATAAAATCATGTGAGTGACCAGCAGAGCGTGCGGCTTGAAATGTGGACTTGAATAAGCAGTGAGTCACAAAAATGAGGACTGATTTAGACACTCAGAGGTGTTTCAAACTAGTTTCTCTTGGAAACTGAAACTTAACAGTTGGCTATGGGTCAAAGGAAAACACCTAGTAAAGTTCACTGTATTGTTGTGAAGTTCTTAATTGGGTTAATTGGTTGAGTTCTTGTGTCGAGCGTAACCTCACAATGAGTCCACCATGCTCAGATTATGAAAAATATTTAATACTTTGGGATCCTACATATTTGAAGAGAAAAAGAAAAACAGTAATTTGGATTAGAAATAGTCCATGATAAACCTGATAAAATAATGGGAAACAACAAGATTTTTCAGGTGATAGGGGGCTTGTACTCAAGTCAATGCTGCAGAAAAGCGCTCTTTCATTGCCTAATGATGCCCAAAACATAGTTTAGAAAAAAAAACATTATTCTTTTCCTTTTCAGAGCAAATGTATGAAAAGTGTAATTTCAGACACCTCTGGGACTACAGGTCTGAGATGGACTGTAAATAGAGTCAATGCTAGACGGAGGGCTTTTGGCTGAAGTCCACAAAAAAAGAACTGAATGACTTTGCCAAGCCTGAGTGGTGGTCATCCATAAAACATCGTCTAGCTGCCGGGTCTGATGGTCAATGCTGTTCATCCCTCAAATTTCCATAATTCCACTGGGGGTGAACAGGACAGGCTGATGGACCTGTCAAACAATAAGTGGAAGTCGTCCACCAAACCTTATTGGCAACAAATCCTGATTTAATCTTAATGAGAGACATCGTGTCTAAAATGAGAGCATGTAGCAATAGTGAACATCAGGCTGCGTGAAATGGGCCGCCAGCTTTCACAGAAACAAATCAAAGCAATCTCAAACGTAATCACAGACATGGGATATGCAGTATCGCTTAAACAAGTCAAAACTAATTCTTCGCAACAATGCCTCAGCGGGAGAGGAGCTGTACTCAAAGCACTCAGGCCCCCTCTTCTGCTTGACAACAGAGTTGAGCTACTACCCTTCCAAAGCAGGACGGCTGATGAGAAAAAAAATATCCCATTCCCTTCCATTTGTGCCGGAGAACAGAAGAGCCCAAGGGTTTTTTTTCTTTTTTTAGTGGCTCAAAGTGTTCTCCCCGAGACAGTAATTGAAAGCCAAGGGTCCTGCTTCCTATTCAGTCGAGCTGCTCAGGGCTCAGGCTCAGCAGAGAGAAAGTCCATCCATCAGAGGGTCATTACTGGACTGATTAGTCTCCTGCTTTAGAGTTCGGTAATCCAACTTTCAGGAAGGCTATTGTCCCCCGGCGCAGCCTGGCATCGAAAGCCATCGCTGCAGCCTGGATGGTGGGCTCGCAAGTACAAAGAGTGCCAGAGAGAGTGCCACACTCTGAAAACTAAGGATTCATTGTCCCAGGTCAGTGCAAATCCAGGCGGAGCCAATAATCACTCAGGGCTTTATTTTTGTGGAGGGCAGTCAGGGTTCATGAAGTCTTCATTGAGGGGTTCCTTTAAGCAGATTTGGGATTTAATCTCCTCTGATCTTATTTCTATTTTTATTTGTATTTTTTTCTGATTCTTTCCTTGCACTGCTCTCTTCCATGCCAGTTTAATCTTCATTAGCAGGCACACTGGCACCTTTTCATAGCAGCTGGAGGTTTGAACTTCCAAATTGAACTTGAATATACAGAAATCCTGTGAGGTATGATAGTTAAACTGCACACCAAGTCTTCATGTTTACCACACAGCTGCTCTGTGATGCAGTATACGGAAGGAATCCAAGAAAACACCTGTGGCACCTCTGGTTTTTAAATTTTTAACTTTGGGGTGCCACCTCTTGTTTTTAATTGTCCATATCCAACTGCAAAATGTATTTTTTTTTCACACCGGTGAAATTAAGTTTTTCTTTTTCTTCCGCTGTGCTTGGAGAAGACTGGTATTCCTCACACTGTATTTCCTTGGGGATCTCGATTCTATGGTGATCTACCTGTGTAGATCAAGCGAGAGGCAACAGGGATGAAGTGGGGACACCGACGCTGCTGGGACGCATCCAAAAGCCTCGGACATAAATCAAGGGCATTCTCTCAGCCTTCCATCACGCTGTCCATCCTGCTCTGTCTAATGCACGCCAGAATGCAGCATCAGGACATTTTACAGTAAATGGATACTGGTGTGTGTGTTGGTGTGTGTGTGTGCAAGCGAGAGTGAGAGATAGAGAGAGAGAAAGGGAGGGAGTGCATGTGGGATGTTATCGATTTACGGACGGGAGAACAGCAGAGGAGTTGAGGCTGAAGCAGAGCATCTGCATGCAGCCAGACAAAACAGGGTTGCCCTCCAAAACCAAACGGAGAAAACACAGCGGCGAAAAAGTTTCTCTGCTGCAAGGACTAAAGTATAACTGGCACACAGCGAGGTGGGATTTTGTATAGGATCATTTGAAGGCTGCTTTTTCTATTATCCATCCATCCCAAGTTCACCCGAGCGGAGTCACCTCCTCTGCCTGTCTGTCTGAGAGAAAGCAGAAAATACATCTTTGGAGTCTGTGTGTACATCAGATATAGCGCGTGTGTGTGTCCTTACATACACTTTAAACACGAGACAAGTTGAATAAAGACTGTGAGATATGACATGATTGAGATAGGACTGGTTGGACACTTGGCTCGACTTGTGACTTGGTCTTGCATTTATATAGCGCCTTTCCAGTTTACTGAGCAATTCATGGTGCTTTACAACCCCCGTCACACTCCATTCACACACACAGTCACACACTGATGGCAGAGGGTGACGTGCAGGGTGCAGACCTGCTCATCGGAGCAATTTAGGGTTCCGTGTCTTGCACAAAGATACTTTGATGAGCGGCTGGGGAATCCAGGGGTCGAACGACCGACCTACTGATTAGTGGACGACTCACTCTACACCAAAACTACATAATGCATTTAACAATTAATCCTATCATCATGAGTGTGGCCAAATTAAGAAAATGTACTTTAAGTACCAAAAAAATTCTTAAATGATCAACTTCCGACTAGCTCCAACCACTTCCGCCATTCCAAGTATGTATACGGCGACATATAAGTTTGTTGATCGAACAGATTTCCGTTGCAGATGATGGTGTACTCTCTCCTCCCTCAACACTACTAAAACTATAAAACTCGATGTGAATGCTGACAATCGATACAATGACACAAGCAAGATAAGGCTGGATGTTGGCATATTAATTTGCAAATGAAGACTGTAGACTCGACTTGGACTTTGCTTAACATGTCCTCAAAGCATCTGATTTGTTTTCGACAAGACATAACAAACACCATCAAAAAGCATTAATGTGATTTCTATTCAACTGGTTTTCCGTTTCTGGTGCCTCCTCGTTGAAATGAATTCCCTCTACTTTCACTTAAAATGCTGAGTCAGCTCTGCCCCGGTGTGAACATTTAAAAAAGTTTCTCTTAGTTTGCTCATGTGTGTATGTAAATCAGTCTGACGGCTTTGTATGTGTGAGTCTACAGCAGATGTGAGCATCAGAGGTGTGAGTGGTGAGAGGAACGCAAAGAAGACTGATTCCTGAACACACATACACACACACACACACATACACACACAATTCGATTTTTGATAGCACCCTCCTTGACACAAACTCTTACCCAAACATTAAAAACTACTTTCAGCTTCAGTTTTAACCCACAAACAGAGAGGACGTCCTCATTTTCCAAACTGTGTGACCTCTCAAGGTCTAAAACTTATCTGCACAGAGACTGGAGTACACCCACACACACACACACACACACACACACGCATATTTCTAAGTCTGTCTAGACATCTTCAGTGTTGGAAGCAGGTCCAACCTAGTCTCCCATTCTGTGTGTATGTGTGTGTGCGTACGTGCGCGCTCTCATGCTCATGCTGAGTTAGCTGCCAAATTTGTCTCACGCCGAACATTCCCGCCCCTCTCCCCTGCGGTCACGGTGGCTGGCGCTTGTTGCCAGATGATTGTGTCCTTGTCATAAAAACTTCACCAGAGGCGATGACAGAGGAGGGATAACGGCTGCCGTTTTTTTTTTTTTAAAGCCCGCCTTGCTCTTTCTGTATCAGTGTTTAAATATTCGAGTATCAGTCTGTGCCTCTAGCAAACCATCATCTGGGATAAAGTCAACAGAGCACACTGTGTGGACACATAGAATCAGTGTGATGAGTAGTGAAGTTGAGGCAATTAAAGGAGTTTAGAAGAAGACAGTGGATGTCAAAAATGTTTAGAGAAGCATTACTCCAGCAAGTCAGAGAGTAAATACTAACTCAGTAGTAACTCAACTGGGTAGCAAGCTAAAACCAAGAGGAATATTTTGATCTACTTCTTACAACTGCAACACTAAAGGGTTGTCTTACTTGTCTACTTGGTTTTCACTATAATTCCATCTAAAAGTAACACAATAGCCCCATTCACACTGCCGTTTGCATGCGGGGATCCTGCGCCAATTCTCCGCCTCTGGAGGTAGCATCGGGCCCGTATTCTTGGCGAACCGAACCAGTGTGAACGGATAGGCCAGCGGCGCGGAGCAGGGGCGGGTCTCATACAGTCTGATAACTGCACAGGTCCGTCACCCAACTTAAAAAAGAGAAATTTCCCACAAAGCAGCATTACCATGACCAAACAAAAGTAACGTAGTAACTGTAACTGTCTTTGGCAACTTATATGAGGAAAAACTGTTTCAAATGGTGTTTTTTGTCAGGTAGCGGTTCTTGATGTGTAAAAAGATTGGGACCCTCTGCATTACATACATCAATCAGTGCGGTACTAGTGCTGAGGGGGCTGCAGCTCCCCTTAAAACAAGGCTATAATATGACGGCCCAATTAATTAAGAATTGTTCAGGAACAGCGCTTCACAAAGTTAATAAAGTGTGTCCTCGCCAAACAACAAAAAAATGGAGGCAGTCTGGGGAATTCATACCGTCTTCTTCTCCTCGCTGATGTTGATTGGAACTGACGTGGTGGCTTTGACCTACTGCTGTCTTCTCTAGTGCAAAACATTCTCAAATTGTTGTAAATCTTTGTTAATAACGATCAGATACATGTTCTCCTGGCGATTCAAAGTAATACAAAAAACACGAATGTTTACCATCTACCACAGACTGACTTCCGGCGTCCCTGTAAACATGTTTCTCTTCCTGACAACTGAACTTTGAACTTCTGATGGATACAGAAATGAAATCAGTCAGTTTTTTTTTCTATTTTAAACCAATTACTTCTCACTTGGATTTAATGCTTCTGCACTCAAAAGTGCTGCCAAAGGACAAGCTCAGAATGTTTTCACGAAGTGAGAATTGATGGAAATGCAAAAGAAAATCTAATAATGCTGCTGATTAGCCCAACAGAATAGATCTGATTCATTTTTAGGACCACCGAAAATATTTTTGTAACTGAGCCTTTCATATAACACTGCATGCTACAATTACTGTAGATATATAAGATGCAGCAGATTTGATTCTGCTGTTATTCCACAGTGGAAGTGATTTCTGTGTGGGCTTTTCAGCAGATGCACTTATTGTAGTCTCACTTTTTTTGACTCTCTGTGAACTTCTGCACTTTGACTCAGCCCTCAAGATGATCTTTTTGAAAAAATCAATTGTTTTTTTTTCCCTCTTTCTTTCTTGACTATCTGATAGTTTGAAAACTGCAGCTGGTGAAGAGACACTGGAGCTCTGAGGCGCAACAAACTAATTTGGCTCCATTGTGTACCGTCCAGGCAAGAACTTCATCCAGTATCGGAGTCGATCGATGCAGGTCTTTTGACTCTGCTGACATTTCTGAACTGAGCCGGCGCACCGCAGGATGACTCTAAATTAAACACCAGAGAGCCTTTGAAAGTTGTAGCTGAAAGATATTTTGACGGCACCATATAGTTGTGTGCCGAACATAAGTTGTGGTTGACGTCATTGTAGATGAAAAAGAAAAAGTAAAGAGTCGTTTGAGACGTTGACTCTGAGCATCTCCCATCCTCCCCCCCGTCCTTCTTACCTTCTGATCGATGTGTACTTGGAGGAGAACATTCCTGTAGCTGTGGCCGTCGTTGACCTGCAGCACCACCCTGTCCTCCGACCCCTCAGAGCCGTCATGGATGTACTGGATCTGTTCCCGTGACAGCTCCTCCAGCTTGAATCGGCTGAGTGCCCGGTCGCCGTGGAGGCGGGTCAGTCGGCCGTGACGGGGCGGCTCGAGGACCATGACCAGGACATCGGCTGGGTTGTCGGGATCGTCGACCTGCAGGACAGACTTGGTGATGGTTGCCAGGGCACCGCTGCCCTCCACGGGTAAAGGGGCGAGAGTCAAGACCCTGGGAGGCTGGAAAGTATAAAAAGACCAAGAAAAAAGAGAGGCTGCATGTCAGGCAATGATGTGATTCCAATCTAATTGATGTAACTGAAAGATAGACGAGATGTGGCGAGACATACCCTCGCTACAGCTTGTTTACACAGTTAAAAGCAAAGTTGCATCTCTGAGAAAAAATGTTTTGAAACTTCTAGGCTTGCTGAAAGCACAGCATGAAGACACAGCAATTTCTCCCAAACACACAAATTTGATGATGAAGTTTCTCCCAGGGGGTCAGGGCGCTCAGGCTGCTGTGCCCGGCCGCTGTGGGGGATGAGGAAGACGAAGGTGAGGGAGAGGTTAAACGAGGCGCCTCATTAAGCTTCACTCAGCCATACCTGGAGCCTCACCGCGGCGGGAGAAAAAGCTTCATCTCGCTAACAAAGTCATTTTCGGAGAGCTAGTCAGAGCGGAGGGCCTCCCATTGTGAGCAAGGGTATGACTTTATCCAGGTCTCACCATGTGTCTGCCACTGTCTGTGTTTGTACTGATGGTGGCAAAGGTCATTTTGCCCTTGCTCACTTTATTGAGAAACTATTTATAAAACTATATAGAGATTCAGCTAATGATATTTGAGAGTGTCCTTTGCAGTGCCAAACCCAGTTGCACATTTGTTGGATATCGCAAGTTTATTTTTAAATATATGACCTTTTGAGTTTAATTGTGGAACAAGCCGATGACAGGTTCTCATGAGGGCAAAAGTGCATTTGCGCCTTCTGTGTGTCTGTCTGGATATAAGACGTTGTGTGCAGCAAAACAAGAAAGACAAAATTAAAGGCTGGAGGCAAAAGTAAACACGGAATCGACGCAGTTCATTTTACGACTCCTCGCCAAAAGTTGTTAGCAGGGCGAGCTTGGCAGAGTTGCAGGCGCAGGTAGAGATACATGGGCTGTCCCCGCAGAGATGCGCCCTGCCCCTGCCATGGCCCTAAATCAAACCAGTTGTCAGGCATGGAGCTCCGAGCTGCTCAGCCTGATTCAGGGCTCGGGTCCAATTCATTGCCGGGGATGGCTGCTGGCCAGGCTCCAGCTCTCTGCCATTAAAGCAGCAGCTTAAGCAAAGGGGGACACGTGAAACAAGCTGGCCACAGAGAAAAATGACTCGTGGAAAGTCATGCACACAGCGTATTCAAGCCAAAGTGACTTCTGGCTGAAATTGCAGGACACAGAGCTGAAACGCTTAAAAACACAGAGGGAACATGTTGTTATCCACAAACCCCTGCCCTCTGCGTTCTGCTGGGGGCCGCCTGGTGACACATTTTAGGAGTCAGAGGAATAATCTCTAAGAGACTGGCGAGAGGCCTCTCAGGTGTCCACTTAAATCCGGTGTCATCAC
The DNA here is from genome assembly GCA_903131615.1 of Diplodus sargus. Taxonomy (NCBI): domain Eukaryota; kingdom Metazoa; phylum Chordata; class Actinopteri; order Spariformes; family Sparidae; genus Diplodus; species Diplodus sargus. Next base: position 9,899,446 of record CAEMYA010000092.1, read on the forward strand.
TTCTGCAATTCACAGGAGGAAAACAAAAGATTTTGGATATGTTGATGGGGGCTGAAAGCGTGTGTGTGTGTGCTCCTTTTGAATCATGCTAAGACATGCTTGCTCATTTAACGCTAACCAGCAAAATCTCCCTCCTAAGGCAGACAGAAACAAATACAAACACAGGCGCTTAGGTAGGAGGGCTGACCTTTTAGCCTAAACTCACGGGTGAGGGAAAGGTGAAGTTCACAAGTTCACATCTAGGAGAGACCTGTCGTCACCCGCGGGGCCCTTGGTTGCCTCTATAGCGCTTCAAGAGGGTGGAAAAAGCTTTTTTTTTGTGCTGCTTCCTGGGTTTTTTTCCTTTTCTCTTTATTTTGTTTTGATATGCCTGCTGTGTGTGCGCTGGATGGTATTCAGTGGCATGACGAGAAGGGTGGAAGCGTTTCCCAAGTTGATTTCATCCCCTTTTCTGCGTGTAAGCCTTTTGGTTCTGTAACAACGCCTTTCATCTGCAGCTCTCTTCTCCTGTAACTGTGTCAAGCCGCCACAACACTGAGGAATGCAGCAGATGTACCGATGCCCTCCCGTTCAGGTGGAATGGTTAAAAAATTATGGTGCATTTAAATCAAATCATCTTGGTTTTTATAAGCTCGTTTTTTTTATGCACTCCACAGACACCATTCGGTACTTCATTAAGGAAAAACTTCAGGTAGAAGATGCCTCTGCATTGACTGACAGCTAAGGGAATTCCAGAAAGTCCACAGCGAAGACGGCTTAGTGCCAATCACCACAGCGGGGAGAAAAGTCTCCGAAGCCTAAGGATTGGCACTTTAAGATGAAAATGTAAGCAACAAAAAGCTTTGTGTGTGTGAGACCACCTCTGTAGAAAATGCCATTAGCAGATTCTGAACTCTTAGAAATGTTTTTCAAAAGGAGCAGCCAGTGCTGTCAGAAGGGGGAAAAGGCTATCTGCAGCTCGGATCTTTCATTCCTGAGGCTATTACAATCCGAGGCGCCCGCTGTAAAATGAAATCTCTCGGGATCTGATAGGGATTTCAATCAACAATTTCTTTTTTTTAAGCCCTTAGTTAGACAGGGAGAATCGCATTAGCACAAATGTCTTTTTTTTCCCTGCATGTCACCCTGCTATACAATCACAACAGATTTTGTATTTAGGGCAAATATACAATGTAGTTGCCTTGTACAACCGTACCACGTTTGGATTCACATGTACTCAAATATCAAGCGTGTTCTCCTGACTCACATGTTCGCTCCAGTCTGAATAGACTGAATTATTTCTTCAGAGCTTCATGTTCAGAGCAAGTCAACAAACCTTCACATTTTTCTGCAAACATATTAGAATTTCTGCAGGACAAATGTACAAAAACCAAAAAACATTGATATTTTCCAAGAAGAGGCAGGTAGAAATACTGGAGATTTTTTGCTACACTAAAAGTTACATCAGTGCGTGTGATGCTCTTTGATGCAGAGTGAGAGGACCAATCACCTGAGACCCAGTGGCTGTGTACTTCTCTTTGTGGCATTGTTTGAGGCTGCAATCTCTTGAAGTGAAGATGTTCAAAGGTTGTTCAACAGCAGAGTGATTTAATGTTTGTTTTCAAATGGAGGACCCAACAACTCCATGCACGTAAGCTTTTGAATATATAAAATATTGGTATGATAATAAAGTGTTTGTGTACAATATTCATAGCCGTCTCACTGATATAACCACTCCTAGTCAAGAATATGTATGATTAAAAGGTTGCAAATAACGGAGGAGACAACACTACATTGGAAAAACCATGACATCATCTCCATTTTATCTCCATTTTAGCTTCGCTGAACAGATTCAACACACTCAATCTGCTGAAAAGCCAACACGAAGGTTTTGCTGCTGCCAACAGTGTGCCAAAACTATGGTCACAGATGCGCAACAACCGCCCATACATTGGCCCATGGATGACTGTTGACCTGGTAAAAGAGTTAGAGTCTAACCCTGACCCTAACCCTGGTGAGTCATGGCTCTAAGACTACTGAATGAAGGTTTAATTAAACAATGGCTCCACTTTAACGAACAAACAAACATTTTAATCAACTCACCACCAACCTCAACCATCTCCCTAATGGCCCTTTTCCATGCTCATGTGCTGGCTTGGCTTGACTTGGTTTGACTCAGCCCCTCACTGCGGCAGGGATTTGCATTTCCATAAAAACAGGTTTGTCTTTGACTAATAACATGTTCCTCTTGAGGCAACAATGTTTAAAATCAGTGGGCTCATCCGTATCTGTGACTAGTGGTGAAAAGAGCATCTGCAAAACGGTGGATAAAAGCTTACAGCTTATAAGCTTTGATTATGAAGCAGTAAAATCAGAAAATGTCTGGTTTTCACCGGCAGTAACGTAACGCCACTCCTATTCTCAGCTGAAAGCAAACACTACGAAACAGTAAAATAAAGCAGATGTTTGAAAAAGATCATACAGGGACACAAGAGAGAACCTAAACTTCATACCACTGAGATTCAGTTAGAGGCTACAAAAGTACTGAGCACTGAGTATTGCAGCACAGGTTTGTTTGAGTAGAAGGTCGTCACAGGTTGGACACAATCTGCACGACATCACCACTGCGCTCTTGGAGGCTGGTCAGACTGGTAATGAAAACACAAATCAGCGTGACACGGTTTGACTCTGCCCAGCTAAAGTTTCCATTGGAATAGCCCCAGAAGAAGTTTAGCACAAGTTTTTAAAAAGTCATAGCTACTTCTGTCTTGCTTTTCCTTAAAAAACAAATCTGGCCTCACTTCAGCATGAACACATTTTACACAAAAAAAA
>CAEMYA010000092.1:9902767-9926910 GCA_903131615.1 Diplodus sargus
AACGGCCACTCCAGACGTATAAATAACTCTTAATCGAACTTCAGGTTCTAGATTTTATTACGAATACTTCTTTTAACATAACCCCAAAGCTACTTTTCAATGTCCGACATTTTGGAAGTCTGTGCTTAGTGACAGATATCCATTTTGTTTTTCCCAATCCATGATAAATAAAACCTTTTCCACTCAGCTAATTACATCATTACTTAAATTAGCTAGGCACGCTCTCAGTTCTGTCATTCTTTATCAACCATCTGTCACTTTGTCGCCCCAGGTATGTGTCCTCTCTGTGTATCTCTCACACACACATACATGCACAGGGCAGAGTAACACAGCTGTCACACAAACCCATCAGCAAATCTCACGGAGAGAAGCCTCTAATCCCTCGTTCCTCATTATTTTCCATATTGGTGCCAAAATGAGGGGTCAGCTGGACACGGATCACAGCCCCTGGTGATACTTAGTGGGGACAGAGCCCTCAAAACAGTGAGGAATGCAGATCAGCTGGGATGATGCAGCAAAATGAAAAACAGCAACACAGAAATATTACAGAAAAATGAGCCGAGTCTGATTCACCAGATTAACTGTGGCTGTGTGCTGCTTGTCATCCCCAGTGGTTGTAAATCATCCTGTCCTGTCCTAAATGTAATTATCTGACAATATGTTCTTTGTGTGGGTAGCATGTGGCGACTTCAGCTTTCATTTTGTTGTGCAACCCTGTGCTGTACAAGGACAAATAAACGACCTTGTGCATTGGAATACGTCATACCTCTCTGTTTGGAATGTTTTTATTACCTCTCTGTCAAAATAACGCATTCATTTTGATCGCTTAATTATAGAAAAAGCTAAAGAACTAAAGAAAAAATGCGGAGATTATTCACGCTCTCACCCACAAGTTTAAGAAGCAGATGACAAAATGTTGCTCGGCATAAACCCATGATGCTAACGTTAGAGTTAGCAACCGGCCTCGTCAAGGCCACGCTGAAACGATTGCTCATTCAATGTACCTGTGACAGATGAACAAACTCAATCAAAAAATGGATCCACTACCAAAAGCAATTTGCATTGAAGTATTCTTAAATGCTTCTAATGAAGAATACTGGTATGTGTGATTAATTTAGATTAAATTCAACGAAGCAGAAAACTAATTAATGTCTCTAATTGGCTGACAGCCCTGGTCTGTACGTCATGTTGCTGACTGGCGAAACAACATGTATATGTATCTAGTATATGACTACTGGGTGAAATGGCAACCATATACGAGGCTGTTTAAGAGATTTATCAATCGGATGTATTTTTATTCTGTTTTGAAGAGGACTGATTATTTAGCCTCTGATTGATGTCGTATTTAGTTATAATGTGATCATGGTAGCAAGTTAATAAAATATCTTACTCACTGAATATGGAATGAAGCAGTAAAAAGCAGTATCTTGTTTTGTGCTCAAAATTACAAAATCAAGGCTACAAGATGTAGGAGCTAAAAGCTCTGACCCCTGTCTCAACCTTCATGTATGCAGCAGCAGTCTATTGCTTACTGAAGGCTGCTTTTAATGTGTCTTTTCACTCTGAGGCAAACTTTCTCAACAAGGACACAGGTATTGACTTGACATTCAGCCCTCACAATACAGACTAAGATAGTCTACCACTTCAGAGTAAACTAAATTTAGAAGAAAACTGACTTTTCTTCTCTGTTACTTATAATGTGACGGCCTATGGATGCAAAGTTTTTAAAACAGTTTATTTCTCTCTTTCTCTCTGTGAAAAAGTATGCCAACACCGGATTAAGTAAAAGTGAAACACAGTGTGCTATTATACTTTACCTGCATTGACACGGCTTGGACTTGGATTGTCTCAGGTTGGGAAAACAACTGAGGGTCAGCGACACGCAAGGAAAACTCTCCAGTCCTACAGGAAGAAAGGAAGGAAGACAACGTTTTTTTTAATCACTTGAAAGCAGATAATTTAAAAAAGGGCGTTCAGTAGAGCAAATACCTCCGGCAAGGCCCAACAGCCCCCTTTTGTACTCTCTCATAGATGCCATACACCTCAATACACCTGATTTTTTTCATCAAAGTCCATGATTATTCAAATCATAACGGGAAAAAAAGCAATATCTCGCAATATCAAAGAAAGTGAGAAGACACTTCTGAATCGGTCCCGTTATCTGGATCCCCAACAAAAGTTAACGAGGTCTACTCTCGACCGAGACTCATCCTCCATCCAAGTTTTGAGGAAATCTGTTTGGCAGTTCTTGTGTAATCCTGCTGACCAACTACCATCAAACAGTCATGGGTTCCTTGGGGGAGGTAATTATAGAGGTGAAAGTTTGTTCCTTCTCTATTTCCTTGGCTCATTTTGAAGTGACAGGACCCAGAAACAGCCTTTAGTTTGCCCTGGAGGCTTCTGGAAAAATGAGTCCTGTGAGGCTAACCCAGTGTTCAGTCATTAGACCTAATCACCTGAGTGCTATCTACGGGAACAGAGGACAGTGACCTCACACACGTGCACGAGCACACGACCGTGCACCTGCTCAGACACATTACTCATCACAAAGATCTCTCCTCACCGAGCTGCCACAGCATCATCAAAGACAAGGCTTATTACCCACAACTCCCTGGGGCTCAGGCTGGGACACGGCCAACTGTGGCTGAAGACCAAATGACTGAGCTGGTTGTTGGTTTTACAGACATTGGAAAGGGAATTATGGCCACAAGCTGAGACATATGATGTGTTTTATGAAGCTCCCACACTAGCATTTTTTAAATTTTAGAAATAGCTTGTATTTATTTGGATAAACAGAAATATATATTTTTCTAAATAGTGAGTCTGCTAGTGTTCCTCCAAATGTTCCCTATTGCTCCTCTTGCTAAATCTTTATGGAGAAGTTTAAATCTAAAATAAAGATTTCAAACTATGATGATGATGATCTTTCCCCAAATCTTTATTCGATGGTCAGTTATCTCATCTATAAAAACCTTTACATACTGTAGATGTGAAGTGCAGATGAACAGATCAATGTCTTATGGCTTTTTATGAGACGCAGAATGTATGGAATTCTAGAAATAAATCCCTCTCAAACATCACTTATGACCTACGAGGAGTGTGCGCTGGCGTCGGTACCTGCAGAGACCCTACACTCTTCCTGTATTTTTACACTTTCTTAGTATTTTTGCTGTGTTCCAGACGTTGCTGGGCCTCAAGCCTCGAGCAGTTGTGTGTAGTCCTGAGTTAATAACAGCATGAGGTCAGGACTCTGTAAAAACATAGCCAACAGGTTGCATCACTGTTCCGTCTGTGTGTCTGTTTGACCGAGGGCAAGGCTGAGCTACACACACACATGCAGGGCAGAGAGCATCCACAACAGGGAGGATGACTGCTTCAACTGAATTCATAAAACCTAGAAGGTTGTTTGGAAGTACGGTTGTCTTTATTTGTACTTTAGAATAGGGCTTCCCAACCACCGGGCCGTGGACAGGTTAGGTTCTTGCGTTGTCCCACATTGGACCACGAAAAGCCCAGTCGAAAATAAGGGGGGATAATGTCATTTCCATTTATGTACTGCAGTGTGTTTTGTTATTAAACTTCCTGGAAATGGCAACCCTTATATATCACAAGGAAAATCATTTCAATTCAACATTAAAAATGCTAGTAATCTACGTAAAGGTGCTAATACGACAACATTTTACTGTCTGCGTACATCCCCCCGACCGCCAGAAAGATTGTAGCTCATGTCTAGACCGTGCTGTTGAAAAGGTTGGGATTTAGAACATAACAGCTGTGATACAATCCCAAAATAGCATTTTTATTTGCACTGCTTTGTTCTCGCTAACACCACTCTCTCTCTTCATTCACTCTCTAGTTTGCTCGACCTTCACTGCACTCTCATCCTCTTGCTCTGTCTGTTGCGATTTTGAGGTGGGAGGGAGAGGAACACTTTGAATGGTATATTTACAAACAGCAACCAACAGATCTTGCAAAGTATACATTTAAACTAATGGTATTTGTTGTAATTATTCAGCTATTTAATCTTGTTTTGTATGGTATTTTTGGATTTATGTAATTTTCTCATTTGTTTTTAAAGGAAAGCAACTCAAAATTGTATTCAGATACAGCACTTGAGTAAACGTACTTCATTACTTCCTACCATTGCTCATCTGTATATTTACTCTCTGCTCCAACCATCATCTCCAGTACAGCTCGAATGTTTGTTGAGTTCTGGCTGCCCGAACACTCAAACAATGCAGGTTCTCTGAAAAACTTTGTGCAGCTGTTGTTCTTTAAAAATTCATCCATCGCATAACACATTCTTACAGCCCCTTTCAACAATGATAAAACTCTTTTTGAATTACAATTTCTGGCAAGGAAAGTGAGATTTGCCACAGCTCTACAGCATTTGTTATGGTTAGAATAATCGTGGCCCATTAAAGATGTATTGGACAGCTTATGAAAGTAACATAAGGGACATATTTCTTGGGGGAAAAATGCCACAGTACTTCTAAATCTTGTTTTATGCACGGGTTATAAATGTGACTAGTATATTTGTTAGAATCACTAAAGATGAGAGATGGATTTTTTTCAGTGCAGCCTTTGGCCAAAAGCGTAACGACATTCGTGCCTGCATGTGTGTGTGAGTACTTCTCGATGACTTTTCAGAATATGCCACTTGAGAAATGACATTCAGTTTGTGTCTTCACACTTGACATGTTCTACTGAGGCAGCAATGAATGAAAATACCTTCTTTTGAAAAATGTCATTATTTTGGTTGATCTTGAACAGCCCATGATATTTCACAATTAATTTCTTTGCTATATGTTCTGTCCACAGTTACATTCATTATGTTATATACGATATGTCTAACCTGTTATATGCCAGTATATCGGAGAAATTTTGTTTTGCTTGGTGACATGTGGGCACGTTGTGTTTATCCCTGTTGGACACATCGACTCTAAAGGGAATCAGGCCTGAGAGCATTTGTCTGTGGCTCTGTGTGTGTGCAGCCATCATCCGCCACTCCAAATAATTTGAAAAATATGGCTGTAATATGCAGATTAATCCTATTTGGAGTTTTACGTTTTACTGTCTCCATTAATCTAATGGCTCAAAACTGGGCAGGGGACGATAGTTTGCTAATTCACTGGCATGACGCCATTTCTAGGAGAGACCGGCTGAGTCAGGTTTGACTAATGTGTTAAATACCTCGATTCTGATTGGCTGAAGGGACACTGGGCTCAAACCCAAAATGCCACAGACCTGTGAGGATGCTGGCTCCACACTGAGCTCTTAAAGGCTGCAGTTATTCTATAAATATTGGCAGCCTCTTTGATCCCTGGCACCGGAGATTCACACCGATCACGCTGTCAAACGCATATGCAAATTTGGCCACATTAACCAACAAAGTGTAAAGGTAATGCATCTCCAATCCGTCTGTAGGTTAATGGAAATGAACTTTCTAACCAGGAGGCTGCATAAATCAAACAGACGATGATGGGTAGCTTGGATGATAACCAGAGCAGGAAAAAATGAAATGTCAGGATAGCTGTGGATGTAGAGGAGGGAGACAAGGTGTTTAATGGCAGCTTTTAAAAAGCTATGTATCAAAACAGACATGACATCTGTCTAAACTCTGGCAACCATGGGAGAATTTCCATTTTCATTGTGGCGAAGTCCTTGCACTGCTTCACTATTATTTTTTCTGTAAACATGAGACGAAACACAACAATGTCTTCCAAACAGGGACTGAGGGCTCACTGAATGGTTTAAAAGGGTAGAAAATGATTCCTTTGCTGCACCCGTCAGCGTCACCTCCCACCTACTGTGAGCGTTACACCCCTCTCATACATCACGGCCTATCGAAGCACATTCCACCAGAATCAGAACCATTCATATGAGACGGCCGCCACAGGTTAATTTCTGGCTTTCACCGTTACAAGACACTCCATTCTACAGTGTAGGTTACATCATTGAATAAACAAATGACAGTTCAATTCGACATATTTCTTTCCATCCATATATGCAACTTTCTTTCGCATTTTCAGTTCTCTTGTCACCTCTCTCCCCCATCCCGTCTTTCAGGTGATTTTCTCTATTCTCTATTCTGCACGGAATGCCGTCTTGCTCTGACAAACTGGTATTTTCCTTCAGAGCGCGGAGGTTATTTCCTCTCTTATTGCTTTCCTCTCACACTCACATTCAAACCTATATGCCCACGGCAGAGGGGGGAAGCCGGAGCACCTCGAGAAAAACTCACACGGGCACGCAGACAACATGCAAAGGTTCGGCTGGTTCAAACCCAAAATCTTCTTGCTGTGAGAAGTCAACTCGCTGCAGCGTCTTGGATAATGATTGGAATCTCATACAAGCAACTTTTTTGTGTACAACTTTTCTCTACATTGCAGCTGATATAACAGACAAAAAAGGTTAATAGCTGCTGCCAACTGAGGGCAGCAGGTATCTGTTACATTTCTAACTGGAGCGATGTTGCACATTGTCACGCCACTATTATGCACAGCAGAGCCACCCGATAACTTCCGTCCAACAAACACAAGGTTGTTGCTAAATAACCACAGAGGGCACCATGATCATGTGCACATTGAACTTGTCAATTTAATTAATAATTCCAGAGTTTCTACTGCAGCGTACAATCAACAGAAAACAGTTCATGCTGTTCATCTTCATCAAAACTTCATCTCACTGCTGACAGTCTGTCCCTGTCTGTCCTTTGCCACTGTCACCAATCAAAACAGCTAGAATAGCCAGGGGGGAGGCTGCATGCGTCACCTTCTTTTAAAATCTGGCCTGAAGCACCACATTTTTGATTACAACACTGGTAGGCGAGCGGCTGCTATTAATTTTACACATGGAAAACATCATGACCATCAGATTGTCAACATTTCTGACAACACCGTGCTTCCCCCCCGAGGAAAACGTTCCACCTCCACAGCCGTTCTCTTTAAGCTACATCAAAGATATCTTGCGGCTGCCCTTTTTCCAGCTATATCTCATGCTCCCACGGGTGTAGAAATCCGTCTTTCTGCCTCTTGTATTATGGATTTTTGACACTGTTGAATGTCACAGCAAAATGGAAACTATGAAAGGAAGCCTTCACCCTTTGATTCTGAGAAATGGACACCAATGAATGACATTTACTATTGAGGTTTTAGAATGCTACTTCAAATTTCATTACAGCTGCTGGAAATATATGGATGTTTCACCGGGCTGACCGGTGATTTAACACCACATATGGTCATATGGACTCACCAGCAGCTCATTTTCAAGTGTTTCTGGATGAATTGTTTCTTCTTTAAAACATCAACCAGCATCAGATCCACTAACCTGGCTTTGTCTTTCTGATGTCTGAACCGGACTCGGCCAGATCTCAGCTCTGCCCAGGTAAAGGTATCGTCCCTGGTCAGCTCTCTGCCTAACTTTCCTCTGCCTCCCCTCTCGCCTCCTTCTTCCCCTGTGAACAGGACCAGCCGTCCATTGCTCGGGCCCTGAACAAGCTGGAAGATCAGCCTCTCAGACGGACTGTCAGGGTCCTTCACCGGTAGCAGGGTGGGGGGCAGCGGGGCGAAACCACCAAGGGGAACCAGCAAGGAGCCATTGACCTGGAGGGCAGGTGGGTGGGTGTTCACTGAGAGGAGAAGGGAGGACAGAAAATAATTGAAAAACTGAAATGAACAAAGGGAAAAATGTTCTCAATCTCAGAGGTAAATATATACATAATAATGCAATGATTCCTGTGGTGTGAAACATTTCGTACACATAGTCGCAAAGAGCAAAAAAATGTTATGAAGTATTATCAGAATGACCATTACGACTTAATCACAAAGGAACATTTCCAAGGAAGAGACATATTGAGTGTCGGTTTCAGGTTAAATCAAGAAAATTACACTTAAACGTTAACTAATAGTTGGGGTTAGGATGTCCAAACACACTGATTACAGAGGATGTGATTAAAATAAACAACTGAGATGCTTTAAGAGAAGAAACATTTACTGACAAATAACAGAAAATCGCATCATTAGGCTAACAAGACTCATGACTAATTTGTAATAATAATTTAGTGAAAAGTGAGGGGAAAAAACAAGCCATTACATAACTCATCACGCAGTGAAAAACAAACAGCCTCTAATGACTCTAGTTAATACATTTTAATGCCTTATATTTATCTAATTAAAATTACTGCTGGGTCAGAGTGTGTAAGTAGGTGTAGGGATTACAGGAGGTTATGAATTGAAAACAGAAATAGTGTGTGTGTGTGTGTGTGTGTGTGTGTGTGTGTGTGTGTGTGTGTGTGTGTGTGTGTGTGTGTGTGTGTGAGAGAGAGAGAGAGAGAGAGAGAGAGAGAGAGAGAGAGAGAGGGAGAAATGGCTGGTGAAATACGAGCAAGACACCTCGTTCTTGGCGTGGCATTTTCGAAGTAGGCTCTAATTGGAACTGACTTTTGTTCAGGAACTTTTTAAAGATCAGCTCTTTTGAGGGGCCATGTTGTAATCTCATTATATCTCCTCTAATGATGCCAATGGGCACTCTAAAATATCAAACTTTCGCCCATGTAATTAAACTCACAAATGAGAATAAGCCTTTAATTTAAAGCGCCAGTTTTTCAACTTTTTGTCTTGGCTGGCAAAAACTGAAAGTAAAACAAGTGCTCTCTCTTTCTCTCTTTCTTGATCTCTTTCTCTTTCTCTCTCTCTCTCTCTCTCTCTAGTCTATTTCCCTTGATTAACTTGTGGATTAGTTTAAGCCCGGAGGCTCCAAAATGTTCATTATTTCACCAAAATAAAGCATTTATCACTCACAAAGGCTACGTGATAATATATTTCTCTATTAGCTTTGCCACATTTCATAAATCATTTCAGTGGCCCGCAGGCCCCTCTGCCTGTAGGTTGACAGCCACTGTTTGAACATAAAAGCCCCAAAAATGAAAGTACCAGACTCCTCTAATGACCCGACCCTGCAGACAATGCTTTTTTCAGTGTTCAGGAGGACCAATTAGTATGGGACGAGTAGTACAGTTGTTCAGTCAGGCAGTTATCAATGGTAATTTGTTCTTTCAACAACTGAAAAGATGGCAGAACCCGCCTTTAACCAGGCTTATCAAAAGAGGAGTCACAGAGCGGATATACACTTTCACTACTGTCACTATAGTGGCCTTCAATAATTGCATTTTTGCCATTTAATTAATAAAGGCTCTGAGCCTTAAGTCTGTTTTTAAAACTACTTTATTATATTTTTCTTTCTCTAACATAACACAAAGAACAGTCACTATCTGACATCCATGCAGCATTTGGACTGTTTGAAGAGAAATATGTCCTTTAGGCAAAATTCTTTACCATATAAGCTTCTTCATCCTAGTTAGAAAACAAAGATCAGATATTTGTACTCAGCACAAAAATTGGTTCCACTGCTGGCACGATGTGGATCTCAGCATGAGTTGACCTTTTCCAACATTAGCTGCAAATTTACAACAACTGTATATGTTAACTGGGCAGCGAGAACAGTGGACATATTTTACTATGTGAGCCGTAGCTTTGGATGGACATTAACATTTAACAGCTTGGCTCAATCACACAGCATCAGGCGGAGGGATTTTTCTGTTGGCTTCACTGCCCCATGCCATGGTTAACAAGCCTGTTGCCCGGCAACCAACCACGTGGCTCAGCCATGTGGATTTGTTTTTATGTGAAGTCTTGAGGTCGTTTGCATTATTTATGGGTCTTTCTTTGATTTCATTTGCATATAATTAAAATGCCACAAAATGTGACATTTCGACTCCAGTCAGATCATATTTAAGAGCATTTATATGGTGAACACGAACATTTATTTGACGTTGCACAGTACAGACATTTCTCACCCATTTCTGTTTGGCTTTAACAAAACTTCTTTTAAATATAAAATGCCCACTGTGTATGACTAATGCAGAGCTGTCACATTCTTTCAGAACAAAGCGCTTGAAGCCAACTAATTAGAGCAGTCGAGTGTTAAATACATTTATATAGATATCATAATAATAAATGTGATTTTCACCAGAGGCTTTTCTACAAGGTTATACCTGGAGGTGAGAAGGTGCTCTGAAACTTGAGCAGAAGTTAAGTTCCTTGAGGTTTTGAGTCAAAGAAACTAATAAACAGCTTGTACTGTGACTTTCTCGATTGGGGGACCATTTTTAACCATTTTTCACTTGTTAAACATAAAACAGACAGACGTCATATTATTACCATGGCAGATCCTGGTCTTCTGGTCAGCGTAGTATCCGTGTCCACAGTCGGGTGTGCAGTATCCTTCCATTAGGTAGGTTTGGTCACGACAAGCCGTGCAGCGTCCGACCTCATCACACAGCACACAGTCGGATGAGCAAGCTGAAGAACATATAGACGTAATGTTTGGAAAACTCTTAAGATTCATTGTTTTTCTCCACGCTTGTAATTTTTATCTGGCTGTTATTCTGCAAAAACCACACAGAGCATTTTTTATACTCTCATTCTCACATATTCTAGAACATTTTAATTCTTTACAGGCTTGAGACGATTTTTCTATAACCTTCATTTTCTCAAAAGACACTTGCTTCTTTTCTTCCTTCCTTCTTGATTTACCAGTTCAAACTAATATACCGAGCTTGCACAGATACTCTCTTTTGAAATCATGTCCTGGACTCATCAAACAGCTAAAAGTAAGAGGGCTTTCACTGCATTCAGCACAGTCTAGACTCTTACGTTTGCAGACTTGGGAGGAGGCGTCCAGGAAGTAGTTTCTGCCACATTCTAGCACACACTGTCCCTGCAGGGTGGCGTAGGGGGGCTGGCATTGCTGGCACTGTCCCGGACCCCGACACTCAGCACAGTGATCATCACAGCCTGGCATAGAGACACAATGATGGCACCAAAATGACATTCAAGTGGAATGGAGTTGCAGCTTCAAGTCAAGATTCAGATATTTATAAAATTATCTTTTGGAAATATTTTTTATTTTAATGAAGCACCTAATGCTCATTTACGCCATTCTTCATGTTCTGCAGATCATGTTTCTAAGGAGTTTAATGATTACGATTTGGTACTGAGCAGAATATGGTGTATGTGTTCAATATATTACGTTGTATCATAATGATTTTATTATCATATGGTCGTTAAGAGCTTTAAAGGCCTTTAAAGAGGATTTTAACAAGAGGTATTTGACCTGAGCTTTAAGAAGACGTTTAAGATGCACAGTCAAAGTTTAGACTTGTAAAGTGGTCTGGCAGGGAACCTTTAAGTTCCCCTGATGTTGATTAACTGTTTAATAAAATAATGTAGATGAATAAGTCGTTAAAGGTAACTTTAAGTGCATATAAATAATAGGAAAAAAAGCAGAAAAACCAGCAGCTAGTGTTACCGTAGCTGCACACATTTCTCTTATTTTTATTTACTTATTCATCTACTTTCTTTGGGTTATGTGGGTCGTTTTTTCTGCTTTTCGGTGGACTCACTGAGGCATTTGTCTCCATCCTGATAGGAGCCAGGGGAGCAACCCTGGGTGCACACTCCATCTTGCAGCACGTATCCCTCCATGCACAGCAGGCAGTCTGTCCGCAGAGGGCCTCTGCAGGCGTTACAGCTCCAGTCGCACTCTGGAGACAGGATGGAGGGCAGCAGCAGCACCAGCAGCAGCAGAGGACAAGGAGGAGGAGCAAGTGTGAGTGTGTGTGTCGGGACATTGGGATTAGAAGTAGGGGGATTTTGAAGGCGAGAGCAAAAGGTGAGAGCAGAACAGAAGAGAGGGCGGGAGAGAGAGAGAAAAAGAGATTAATAAACTCGTTTTCAGCCGGGGATTTATTTTAAACCTATTTGCGTTTTGGTTTTTTTTCCCTTCTGCACATCTGTTGTGTCTGCGCTCTGCTCCATTAATATTAACAAGAAAATGTAACTCAATTAGGACAAATAAAAATATCTGTGTTTGTGTGAGCTTCTGGGTTTATATTTGTTAAGGAGGGCGCAAATTTAACAAAGAACCTTAGCGTTCACAGCAATTTCAAACCAGGGGTTGATTATACAGTATTATACAGCTCTAATGAAAGATATATAACTATAACATGGGCATGTAAAAGAAGCTAGTCCAGGCATTTTTTTGTTATCCCTAGAAGGCAAGGTGAAGTAAATGAATCACTTTAATTAATTAAAGTGGCCAGTGAATGTCCAATATATAAATAGGGGTTTAAGATGCTCTCAGAACTGTAAGGTAAAATCACCACGTAATGTATCATCATTCACTCTGGAGGGAACATGAATGTACAAACGAAATAACAAACAGTTCAATAGTTGTCAAGAAAATTCACTGAAGAGAAAGAACTGTCAACCTTCTGGAGGTGTTATAGAGGAAAATGATGCAATCTGCCGAGTCACTAGGATACGTTGTCTGGTGAATGTCAATGGAAAAAAATGCCAGTTCATCCATTGTTGAGATATTGTGCTGGAGTGTCGGACTGACTGACGAACCAGCTGATGCATATTAGCATCCATATAGCCACAGCACTGTGGTTGCTAACAGTCAGCATCTTTGATTCTTATTCTGTCAACTAATCATTGGACCGTTTGGAAACTCAAACACAAAATCAACTTTACAATATATTTGACAGCGCTGTACACAGAGGGGCAAAACAGATAAGTCACACCCACTGCACTCAGAGCTTTAGTTGCTCCCGTCTGGCTGTCAACTCAGGGTTCTCAGCCAGAACAAATGTAGGAAGTCTTTTATTCCCCAATGAAGACATTTGCACTATTGTATGTTGTGTGTTTTTTAATGGTAGTATTTGTACCTTTATGTGTTTTTGTTGTACATTAGGAGAAGCCAAAATATATTTGTTTTTGTACTGTGTGGACAATAAAGTTTGTCTGATCTAATCTGATCCAATTTACTGTAAATTCAACATCATATTTACCTACTCAAGCATCAAAAATAAGCATACTCATTTTTTTTTTTATTTAATGGTCAAATCTTTGAAACAGAAAGACAGTAGAACAACGTGGAGGGATCCACAGGGTCTTTCTGCAGATCCTAAAGGAGCCAAGAGGTAATTTAGGGTTTCCTCGGTGGAAAAAGATCACTGATAAACCAAAACAAGTGTAGGTTGTGGGTAGAAGTGCTGATGGGATTCGAAGAGATTCTCTCAGGGAACTTTGAAAGCAAACTGAAAGCTGTCAGGGGTTCCTCAAAGCCCCTTCAGAGGGCAGCTAGCAGTGCTGTTTTCTGACGCTCTGGGTTTATTCAAGGTTCAGTGTATTATCCATGTGGCAGCTATGGCTAGCTTGGGGGATAAACACACTGGAATGCCGGATGGTTAAAACCACCTGTCAAGGTGGGGGGCGCTGCTCGCCAACTCACAGGAAATCGAACCGTATCTAGCTGCCGGCGGTTAGCTTAGCTGCTAATCTCTTGACAGACATGGGAAGTGGTGGTGGCATCCCGGGGGCCGGCTGCTTTGGGCCGCTGATACATGGACAAACTGAACCAAATCGCTGATAAAGGGAAGTCAGCGATGTGATGTTTGTGGGAAGTCGGCTTTACATGAAATGGCTTTCTGTAGAGAAAAGTGCTAAGACAGCGTGACAACACAGTTGGGTTGTTCACATTCTGGAGCTACAGCCCCTCGGGCCATTATTCTTTGAGATAAACACAATGGAGTACAGATGAAAAAAATGTTTTCACACATCTTGTTTTTGAGTTGAGTCAGATTCAGTCTGGCAGGATGTGGTCTGTGCTGGTTAGTGGGTAATTAAATATATGAACAGATTTATCGCATGCGGCATAAAAACAGGGACGAGTTATTCAGACTGGACATGGCTCCTCTGAGGATCATCCATCATTCTCTGCACACTGGAGGACGTAACGCTAAATTAAAACGCACACATGATATTTAGGATTTGCATATCTGGTCCCACAGTTTATGACTTGATCAATGGAGCCCATAAACTCTGTGTAGCACACTGAACTACATGCAATAAGGATGGAGAGTAATTTATGATTATCATAAAGAGCGCACTACACATCCTCATTATTAATCCAGTGTTTCCCCTCATTCCCCTTGTACCAGTGCAGTGTGTGTGCTGAGTTGCCATGGCGATGGCAGCGTACCTCTGCAGGCCCGGGTCGTAGTGTTGAGGTAGTACTGATGGGCGCAGCTGTCATACTGGCATTCCCCGAACAGCAGCACCTTGGCTGGGTCGCGGCAGGACGTACAAACCCCGGCCATGTCGCACGTCAGGCACTGGCTGTCACAAGCTGCCGAAAGCAAAAAAAGGTGACACAAAGGTCTGGTTAGATTTGAGGTCAGATATGAAAAGATCAGCGACAGAATGCAATTACACCAGCCATCATGCAACACTGGCTGACTGAGGCTATGTCAGACCCAGGCATGCTCTAAATAACCTCTTTGACAATTCGACTACGCTGTTTAATCATGTTTCACATTTGTTGCAGTTTTCAGGATGTTTTTAATTACAAGATTGATTATTATATCTGACAAGAATGTGATGAATTTTTTGCTTGTTTACCTGCTAACTGAAACAGAATATCTCAAATAATCCACACGCTCAAAGGAAATATGGTTGAAAGTCAGGTGACGGACAAAAGCAAAACTCTTTGAAAGGATTTCCGAATTAGTCGTGTAATGGCATTCACAAACATTTGCACATTTTTCTCATCCCCTAACTGCACTCACTTAGATGAAAAAAACTCAGGCCAATATACCCGCTGATTGTTGACTCTTACTGAATACGGCATAATGCAGATGGCGGAACATTACAGGCGGACCATGTTGAAATTTTATTCAGAAGAGAAAGATGTTCACTAACTGATTTGTATGCCGAAACAAACTGAATAAACAAACTGGTTTGTTTTCATGACTGAAAAAACTGAATAGACATACAACATACTTTCATACTGTTATACTTTGTTGATATATGGCAGACCCTGCCACCTCTCTAGCTTCAAAATGTGTTCTGGACCTTATTTTTCTCTGAGAACAGCTTGTTTATTCAGTGATGGAAAAAGGAGATATTACTGAATTTGTATTATTACCTCATTACTATAATAATATATGACACTAATATACTAATATATACTAAGATTTCTGCATTTTAATTATTTTCAAACACTACACACTGTCCCTTCAAATTGCATTAATAAAGGTGAACGGGATGTGACAAACACGTATGTTGCTATGTATGCTCACCATAAAAATGACTATCAAACTGAATCAAGATCTCAGAGAGCCTCAAAAAACAAAATTACTAATTACTAACCAACTACTAAGTGTTTCATTTATTTGTCCACTCTAACCCCTTATCCCACTATACCATTTGATGTCATGGTGAATCTCTAGAGGTGTTACCAGAATACACATAGTCACATCTCTGCTGCTTTTAATATTTCAAACATTATCTATCTACTTACCCTGACAGATCCTGTGACCGTTGTCATAGTAACCAGGGGGACATTTGGGAGCACAAAGGCCCGAGGGCAGCAAAACACTGTGGGCGGGGCAGGAAGTACAGGAGAGAGGCCCCGCCCCCGTGCAGGCATCACATGATGGATGGCATCCTGGGGGAAAAAACACACAACATAAATCATTAACATAAGATGAAACTCAAAAAGACATGATGTGGAAAAAATGGGTCACGGACACAGCATATAGTTGAGGGAATTCAACAAAGAAACATGATGAATTAGAATAATGCTGCGTATGCATGATGCAACAATACCAACACCTACACTGACTGTTGAGAATATTTGAATGAGGGAAACAGAGGATGGTAGAATAAGGCAGCATCGCTGGAAAGTAACATAACTAACCAATAAGGAACAAGAAAGTACAACATAAAAATCAATATATTAAATATGCAGCATATCCAGCCGACCGCGACAAATTTGAGACTCTCGAAAATGTTTGATTACGAAGCTGCTCAAAAATCAGCTCCTTCATAAAATGAAATCATGCAACGTCCTGATTAAAGCCGCATTCTTGAATTAGAAAATACATATTCATAAGTCTCACTAATCGCTATCAAGGGCCTAATCATTCTGAGATTACTCCGCTCATCACACTCACTGCACCCCGCCACAACACAGTGCTTACATCCAGCCCGCATTGTTATGCAACGCTGGATATAAGCAGGGTGTGATTATTATCATGATGAGGATGACGAGCATAATGCTGATAAGGGAAATGATGAAGATGAGGGTGATGGTGATAATAATAATGACTACGATGATCTTTTGTGGTGTATAATCCTCAACAATTCGCAATCTTATTCCAGCATGGAGCCTTTTTGTTCTGTTACTTCTAGTGCAAAATAACTGTAACTGTTTGAACAAGAAAAAACATCAGACACCCTAACTCCTCCAAATCCTAAAATATCTGCCAAGTCATTGTTTTGATTCTCGACACGGTTCACAGTTGAGCTTCAAAACGCTGACGGTGAGCTGGGAGGAGATTTGAGGATTTGGTGCACCGTTGGGACTATTATGTACCTCTATAGCCTGTGACCACATGCACTGAAATTGATTCCACTGTGAAATAAATACAAAAAACCTCTGACAATATCCCTCTTGCAAAAAAAAGACTTATTTATAAATCGGAATTGTTTTGAGTCCAATATTTCATCTGTTTGTTGGAGTCGTGTCAGCGGAGGATAGAGGGTCAAGAAAAGAAAAAAAACTCCTATCAGGTCAAAAAAATGATCTCTGACTGATGAATAAAACATAAGAGCTTAGATGGGATTTTTCCTGACAGGTTTTTGCATTCTGGACAGCTGCTGGCTGACCTTCTTATGTACTGTATATGGGCAGGATAGGAAAGGTCCTTACTGATGCAGGCTCCGTGCCAGCCGTAGTGGCCCTGGGGACAGTGAGAAACGCAGTGATCGCCCAGCAGCCAGGTCCTTGGAGCTTTACACCACAGACAGACGCTGCCGATGCCCGTCTGGAGGTCTGCCGAGCAGCGCTGACAGTCTGAGCTGCACTCTGTGGGAAGGACGCACACAGGGAGGAATGCGTCATCACATCATTGCACACAGATAAACATCGAGCGAGCAACCAAGTCACAGTCGGTAACGTGTAGCTACTGCTGCTGTACTTTTGTCATGTCATGAAGATGCCTGACTTTGCTTGTTAAGTTTGTGTCTTCATACTATATCAATAAAAAGACCAATTTAAAGGGGCACTGTGTAGTTTTGGAGAGGATATTCAAACTCAGAATTGCATTATTTACAATATGAATGAGGTGATAATACAAACTCTGTAACAAGCTGTTCTCAGAGGAAAATAAGGTCCCTAGAACACTGTTTGAAGCTAGGAAGGTGGCAAGGTAAGTATAACAGTATGAAATTGTGCTGTTCTTTAAGGTCAGTTTGTTTGTTTGGTAGAGCAAAAGCAAGGATTACCACATCAAGGCTTACGCTCAAAGACATGCTTTGCAAATAAATGATGCATGTGGTCTAAATCCAAAAAAGGAAGAGGCCAATCATTTGTTTCCTCAGTCAAAGTCCTGATCTTCTTTGTTCTTTTAATTGGATATGAATTGTTAAAAGTGACAGAGAGCGGATGAATTGCTTGTGGTTGTAATATTTAAATAACTTTTGATGTGGATACAAAGCCTGAAGGAGTCCTTCTTGATACAAAAGCAACAAGTGCAGACAAGAATGATTCCTAAACAAACAGTGACACAGAAGAGTTTAATGAGGACGTCTCATCTAGCAATACTGCAACTGGGTGATAAAATGCACTAATTAAATCGAAGTACGGATTCTTTTGTGAGAACGACAGCTAAACACAACCAGGACGACAACACATTGAGTCCTCTCTGTCTTCCCTTCTGTCAATCTCTTCATCTATTAACTCACCAACACAGATCCTACTCTTTCTTCACACCCTCACCTCCCGCCTACCTGCAGCCCCGTGTACGCCCACAGAAGGCAGCGCAGCAGGATTGTTAGACTAGCAGAACAATGAGAAACCCCTCGTGGTGTTTTATCTGACGGTATTCGGGCCCAGCCGGCACAGAGGCGAGCACCTTAAAGCTATCCGCCCAATGTGAGATAATTATCTAAGGTAAAAAAAACCCAGAAGGACAGGGCTCTGCGGGTGAGGGGTTGTGTGTCAACCAGGTGAGGAGAACAGATAAAGAGGCGGATCAAATGGGTTGGTATCAAACGCAAAAGAAGTGTTAAGACCATGAAAGCACTTTTCTGTCTTCATAATGGCTTAATGTAAATGAGAAGGTTTTGGAGAGATTACAGGTGAAGGAGGAGGAATATCAAACCAATCTAGATTTAATCAGACAACGCAACAGCTGATCGTCTTGTTAGGGTTTTGCTAGCTGATATTCAGACACTTACACGGGTAACTCAGTCTAATGATGATGCATGCAGTCTTTAAAGGAGACATATTTTGCTAATTTTCTGGTTCATAATTTTATTTTAGAATAGGTTTACATTCTTAAGTGCTCATAAAACACACTAGCTTACTCATACTGTCCATTGCTTTTCCCCCACTGTCTGATATGCTCACTTTAAGTCTCCCTTCCAATAACCAGTCTGCTCTAATTGGTCAGCTTACGCATGTCTGAGCCAGCACCGGCTACAACAACACAGCAGCTGTGCTGAATTAATTCTTAGGTGCCAAACTAGCCTCTAGGCAGAAATGACACAAATGTTTGACATGGTGATGTAGTGGGGTGGCAGGTCACATAATTAAGTTAATTGTCTGAACTAAGTATCAGACACGTCAGGAGCAGTGTTTTCTGTGGGAGAGAGGAGCTCCCATTGGTGCGCACTTTGACCTTTTTGATTTTCAAGCTTTTTTACTGCACAGCAACATATAGTAAACACTGAAGGCTACGAAAAAAGCTAAAAAAACATTCTAGAGTTCAGAAGTGCTGTAATGGGAGGAAGGAAGATTTTAAAATGTAGGCTATTCAAAAGGAAAAATAATGAAATAAAAGCAGAGCTGCACCTGGGACAACCGGAATCTAAAAGTGCTCACTGGATAAACAAAAACAAAAAAACACACTCCTACTGCTGCACATTCTATTTTCTACTCTCATCTGACATGACTGTCTTTGCCTTGTCAGTAAGGGCATGTTATATTTAACACTGATTCATACACTGCACTTTCTTTAGACTGGTATTGTTTTCCATTGTTCGGTTTTCTATAAAAATATGCCGGTTTAGAGCTCGGGCTGCTGACACCAGCAGAGTCTGTCTCTGCACCCTGAGGCCAAAACTTATTTACTTTAAGTTTCAAGTCATAAAAACCAAGGACCTGATGTTTAATCAACAGAGCTGAGCCGAGAGATGAAAAACGCTGATTACTATGATTCATTACTAATGACTCATTATATTTTTCATTTCTCTTGTGTATCTCTACATTTTGCCCCATGGCCTGAGTTTTAAGCACTGCACATTTCCCTTTGAGTTTCATTGTAGGTTAAGCTCCAGTTGAAGTATAAAATGATTCACTAGTTTGGCTGTTACATCATCAATTGGACAAATGAATCAACTTTGTCTGCAGTGTATGACGGATCTGTATGTATCTTTGAGACATGGCTTTTTTTTTTTCTTTCTTTTTTTTGTAGATCGTAGAGGTTTGCATCTGCCTGAGTAGCTGACATTGAGCTCAGACAGCGGGATTATTTCTGCCTCCGGTAACAAACACTTATAGAACTTAACTCCATTCTCTCGAACATGGCATCTGCCCAGGTGAGTCACGCTCTCCTTCTGAAGCAGGTCCAATATCAACAGAGTGAAAGACAACCACGAAAATAAAGGAGTTGCTCGCTGCCATCTCTCATCCACACCTTCCATATCACATCACTTTACAACAAAACACGTATCAGCATTCCTCCTGCCAACCCTCTGCAGGCAATCCAGCTCCAGGCGCTAAACAAATGGCTCCATGGTGGAGATAAGATAACTCAGGCGTCAGGGATTATTGACTGCGCAGACTTAAACTGAATATAAAACTAAAATGGTATTGATTTGGGTCCTCAGAGCCCCTCTTTATGGCATAGTTACCATTTTTTGACGCACATAAAAAGGCATGCTGGAGTTATAAATGCACGTCACGCATTCTGTATGATCGCATTCTCCTATCATCCAGATTTATACCAGACATTATCTTATATGTCATCCGGTTTTTTTCACGCGTCTCCTGAGCAGAAACTTCTGAAATGAACATCTCTAATGTACTTCAATTAGTCACTTCCTTGTAACTTTGCGCATTTTGAAGAGGGGAATAAAACTTGTTTCCCTGAGCAGGGACGACGCCTGGGTGCATCAGGAGTTCAGAAAGCAACAGGAACCAAAGTGGGACATCATCTTTATTAGAAGCTACAGGCGTAGAAAACAGAGAGTGCTGCAGAGAGAGAAAAAGCTGTGTGGTCCTCTGGCGCTGACTTCACCCTGTCTAGACACGTCGCCCCAACAAAGACCGGATTTACAGATGCAGCTATTACAGAAGTCCTACTTTTCTCTCCAGGCTCAGGTCTTAAGTAACGCTGGCTCAGTCACCAAAGATGGAAAAAAAAGTTGAGCTCTTTTCTTAGATGTCAGCATTAGGATGAGGTTTGGTCTAGAAAACGGTTAGGAGACACTTTTTTGTTGTTATTCTGACTTATTACTCTGCTACATTAATTCAGGATAGATGCAGAACAAATGCGTGTGAAGAGAGGTCTTATTTACTGCACAAATTAGGGAACAAGAGCACACAATAACTTGAGCTTTGTAGCTGGCATTTTTTGGAGCGGCGACAATTAAATTACGTTCACACATCATATGCGGAACATCAGAAAAGCGCAGCTATAATAATGAAGCTTGTGGTAACTGCAGTGTTAAGACACAAAGAGCAGCGCATCATATCTTTTTGAGCTGTTATCAGGTCTGTGTCTGCTGGAAAGAATAAAAGATGTAACCCTTTCAAAGACTCAGCGACAAATATCTTCCCATACAAACAGTGTCATCTGCACATTCAGTCGATTAAAAGTTTACATTTTCTTTGTGACCTTAACAGACAAGAGAGGCTGAAATTCAAGTTCCACAACCATGTTTTTGTCTAGTACAAATGTCCTTCTGATCTGTAATTCTGACATAAGAAGTGCCAGCAGGGCAGATGAAAGATAAATGCTTGAATCTCTTAACAGAGTTAACCACTGTAAATATTAAACAAGGCCTCCGTGAGATCAAAATGCTGTTTTCCATATTCACGACTTGACTCAAGATCACACTGAAATGTTGCTGCCGATGACCTCAGCATCCTGCCTCGATTTCTCTGATGGACTGTTTAAGCAAGAACCCAAAAGATAAAATGCTAATGTAGTATGAATATCTTAAAAAACAAAAACAGTTTCCAAACAAACTCTGGAAAAAGTCACATTGTTACTCACTTATTCAACTTAATTGACTTACAATGATCCACTTCTTTTTCATTCAATTTCATGTTGGCATGTTACCATCAAACGCAGCTGTCGCTAATGTGCCTTAAATGTGTTTCCACGGAGGGTTTTTATTCTCTGCCGACTGGAATAAAAAAAACATCCTCCAGTGTCTTTCATTTCAATGTTGGCATGCCTTGTTTCTATGGCGATGCATTGCCGTTATTCAATGTGCCAGCTATTTTAAGCCTCATATGTTGTTAAATAATGTCTCACCCCAATTATGACGCAAAACAAACCCCTGCTGCTGTAAGCTTTGAGCCGAAGTGCTCCAGAAGCTCAGAGCTCAGATCTCAACATTTTCTCATCACTGGATCACAAGTCGATTCTCTTTAAGTCTGACAAGAAAGGTTTAGGATGACGGCGAGGGCGAGAGAGAGGGTGAGAATGAAAGGCAGCAGGTTGGCAAGAGAGTTCAACTCTTTCACACTGATACTACTAATCACGTAAGACTCCCATATCATGCTTCCAGTGTGAGCATCTGATCGGTATGAATAGCAAAAGTAGCGTGGAGTCACTTTTTCTTGTATTCAGATTTTGACCACATTGGCTTTGTTTATATTGCAGGTCTTGATTCTAAGTTAGGGAATTTCATATCAAACTTTTTAATTGCCTGTTTGTGCCAACAAACCTCGCACAAGCCTCGTCCAATTACTGTGTTTACACTAGAAACACAGCAGAACTTCAGAAGTATACCTTATATCTGAGCACAGCAGTGGAAACTGTGAACATATCCATACTCTATTGAAAATAGTGCACATACAATATATATAATAGCAATGTGACGACTTATTAAATGTAATGATTCAACAAAAATGCTCAAAAACACCCGTCGGGAACAATCCACAGGTAAACTTAATGTTAATGGCTTTCACAAACAAGGAAAACCATTGTTGGTAAACATGGTTTGTATGCAAATTATTGCATTCTTTTATTTGTTCATTTGCATAATCAGTGACCCAACTGTGGTATCAGGGTTGTGCTGGTTGGAAGGAGCAATATCCTGATTTAGTTATTCTTAAAGACTTGGCAGTGAGACGGATAGTTTACCTTAACACTGGCATTAGAGGAAAGGTTGTGGCATTGTCAAGTTCATAAGGGTTCATTTTCTGGGGAGCAGGATTATCTGCAGTAAAATGGTAACAATTTGGGTAAGAATTTGGATGAGAACTCAGAATCAATTCTACCTCAGTGACTGTGTGCACAGCAGCCCAGTCACCAGGATAAAATGTTAGCAGTTTACGCAAAATGTGTTATATGACATTCACATTATGTGTTTATTACCAGACCTTCATGTCTGGAGGTTGGGGCAACAAGGCTGCCAAGCAAGTGACCAGCTGAGGTTTTCCAGCTGTGTTTGTGGCGACAACAAAACGATTATTTTGGACGAGAAGGTGGGCCATCTGCAACCACTTTTATGGTGAAAGAGCTGTGTGTTTTTAATGAGACCTCAGGACATCTGCAGCTATGCTTGTGGCGACTAAAACAGGTCATTTATGATGTTTTATTAACCCTAACCAAGTGTTTTTTGTGCCTAAACCTGACCAAAGCATAAGCGCAGCATTGTGACGAGAAAATGTTTTAAAATTCAACATAAAGAAACATTGTGGTTTGGCAGAAACTTACTTTGTGAACATTTATTCAGGTGATTGGATTTTTTGAACAGGCCACTGGACCAAAAAATCAAACATAAAAGAAATTGGATTCATCATCATAAACAGATTATTTTTCTTCTCTATGCTCTGCCAGAAGATCTATTGTGGCAGTACAATGCTTTCAGCAACTTTCTGACAGGATGTTGGATCAACCAATAGGCCGACAGGACGTGTTGCTGAAAATGCCATTGACTTCTCCCTGTAGCATCTCCACAGGAGCATAACAGTGAGATTCAGCTCATTCCCAAGTGGTATAACACAGCACATCCATTCTACATTCTCTATAGGCTTTTCCATCGCAACACACACCTGATCTCTTAAGCTCTGCCAAGTCACCATATCCCATCATTCATCCGAGACTGCTCTCATAATTTTAGCATCTTGGCTGAGTCTGTGTTTGCTTAGTCAACATTGAGCATAATGACAAATGGAAATGGAAAGAAAGCTGGCAGAGACAACTAAATTGTATTTATGGGAAGGAAGCAATTTACCCAAAATGAAAAGGTTTCAGACAAGGAGTGTGTGTCAACAAATGTGGCGTCTTTTCCTTCCTCATTACTGTCTCATTTTATGGGTAGCAGATATAGGTTTCAGTCCACAATAGATGCGGGAATTTCTGAAAAAACCTGAAGCACACATGAGCGGCAGTTCAGGGCTGAGCGTGATGTCTCACTCAAAAATCTTTTCAAGACAAGCACTTGTGGAATTTTGCTGATCACTTGGCTGGCTGTGTTAAGGATGTGACAGCAACACCGCTGATGTCAAAGACCAATCGAATGGGACATCTTGTGGAGAAACAAAGCTAGGAAGAGACAGAGAGCGAGAGAGACAGACAGGGGGGAGAACAGTGGGAGACAGCTAATAGTGAGACATCTGCCTCCGATGGCTGCTCTCGCATGAACTCGTGATTGAGAGCGAAAGCCTCATCGCCTTAAGAGGTTATGCAACAGCAACGGTACTGCTGGGTGGACAGAGGTAATCCCAGGCTGTGTGTGTGTGTGTGTGTGTGTGTGTGTGTGTGTGTGTGT
>CAEMYA010000092.1:9926933-9946194 GCA_903131615.1 Diplodus sargus
CAGGCCTGTGTGTGTGTGTGTGTGTGTGTGTGTGTGTGTGTGTGAAAAAAAAGTGTGTGCATGAGAAATAAAGCCTGTGTGCGTGTGTGTCAGGGAGAAAGAAAGGATAAAGCAAGAATAAAAAAAATCTAAATCTGCGAGTAACAGAATTAGAGTTCAAGAGGTAGCGTGTGTGTGTGTGTGTGTGTGTGTGTGTGTGTGTGTGTGTGTGTGTGTGTGTGTTGGCCAAGCAGAAATGATGACCCCGGTACTTTTGTGGCCCAGAAGTGCCACAAGGCATCTTTTATTAGCTAGTGTTTGGCTGAGCTTGACCCATCTGGGATGAGGCTGTGTGTGTGTGTGTGTGTGTGTGTGTGTGTGTGTGTGTGTTTACAAACAAATACATGAGTTTAACCATGCTTATCTGCTTCTATGCGCACGAGCCAGCACTGTTTGTCTGCACACATATGTAAGCATGCATGTGAGTCCTGGAGCTAAAATCTGGTTGCGGTTTCACATCTCCAAACAGTGCACTGTGTCATCAAAAACTGTAATTAAAAGTCAGCGCATTTTTTTTCCCCGCAGTCTCTGTTTACCCCACTGCTATCTCCTCCATGCTGGCTTCCCACCATGTAAACACGGCTGTTTTTAATCTACAGCCAGCGGTCCAGATAGGTAAAAAACTCATTTCATTACCCAGCGAGAGGGAGGAGGACAACAGCAGAAGCTACATTTACACACAAATGCTCCAATCTTCTATTCATCGTCTGTTTTGGTAGTTTATCATATTTTGCCTGCCAAAGATAAATAGCATTTTTTGTGCCCAATGAGATAGAGAAGTGGGGCGAGGAGGTGTGAAGTATCTTGCTGGTGTTTATTAGCAGAGATCTAACGAAAGCTTGTCTTTATCCCGGTGGATGTTTCATGTAAAGTTTTTTTTTGTTTTGTTTTTTTCTGAAAAGCATAACTGTGAGTGAGAAACTCATTAAAAGTTGTTTTTAAAAAATAAACAATGGGGTGGATGTACATTTATGCAAAGGAACTTTTGTCTAGTTTGTTGTGGAGAGGGAGGTGCCGTGGTTCCCGTTTCACTTTTTATACTGTGAATTCCTATCAAATAATTGTCTTTTAATATGATTCAAGCTTTTCTTCCTCAAACAAAGAAATACATGATTATATAGGATATGAACATTTCCATTAGTTATGTTAAAGCTAAGGCCATCAGTTAGGTATGGCTGAAAATACTACATACCCATAAACCTTTACTGTGGTGCTTTAGAGGAGAAGCGGATCAGAGGGGAAAAATCAGAGCAACAAATACACAATGCTTTGTTGCTGCAAACTGGGAGTGAAACAGCTTTGAAATATAGCTTCTGAACTTATCCAAATTTGACTCTGAAACTTCTCAAATGTGCAAGAATTTTGGTTAAAAATACTAAAAACTGAAATTATTAAAAGAATGTGAATGATGACAGTTGTGATGTTATTTTGTCTATGTATTGTGTTGCTAACATGTTTAGCATGCTCTGGTGGCGCTCTGAGCTCCCAGCCCGGATGGCTAACTGTGCGGCTAACGGAGCTAACTCGCTGTGTCAAAGAGGATATATTCTAAAACACATGTTGTACTAATGATTCAGCCAGTTTTGAATCCAACCAACACTATCCAACTGTCATTTACCTCAGTATGTAAAATAAATAAATCAGACTTTGAGATGTCATTCCATACCGCAGCAGCAGCTACAGTTGAAAAATATAGAAGGCAAACCTGCTGACGAAACATTAAGGATCAAATCCTGCCAGGGATTTTTTCTTTTTTAGGTAAATTAAAAAAAAAACCCAAAAAAAACACTTCAGCTGTGATGAAAAGCTTTTGAAGCTGATTATTTGGAAAGTGCAAAAAAGGAACAAAGTCTTGTGCAATCTCAAATTCAACACCGAGTTTCTTTAATCAAAGGCAGCTCCACCAGAAATAAGGTAGATGAGGATTCTTTCACAATGGGACCTTTTTCAAAAAAATCTACTGTCTTTTGATCAGCTATTGTAATTACTAATCCTCTCTTTGTTCTTTGCTACAGAGACAACAAAACCTGCTGTGTGGTCGACTCTTTCCGTGGAGAATGGAGCAATTATTTTTGCAAATGTGCAGTATAAACGATTACTTGACTTCAGCTTGCAGCTCTTTAGATCAAAACAATTTAAGAACAGCAGAATGCAGAGCTTTTAAGTCAAACATATCAATCTAAGAACATCTATTTTACAAAGCTTGTTGGCATTTCTCATGAATAATGCAGGTTATCTGAGCTAGAGAGTCACGCAAGGCTTGTTATATCCCGTTATGTCCACGGGCGGAGCAAGGCACTATCCCCGCTAGTTGGTGGTTCTATTCCCACTGGGGCCACTAAGGCTAAAAATAAGTGCACTCGTGGCAGCAGGGTTTGATAAAAGCTTTGCACAGTGGACATAGAAATGTGCATGACACCATCCACACACCCAAACATAGATGCACACACTGACTTACTGAGGCACTCTCTAGTGACAGCGTTGAGGAAATGCCCCTCTTGGCAGCTCGTCCGGCAGTAACCGTTCTGTAGGGAGGCCATCGGGGGGCAGGAGGTGCAGTCGGCCTGGGAGGGACCAGCACAAGTCTGGCAGGATGGGTGGCAAGCTGAAAGATGGAAGAGAGGGACAAAGTGGAGGTATGGGGTAAGAAAGGGTTATAATTGAGCAAACATAAGTTAAAACATTGGTGAAAGTTAAGTGAGAGGACACATGAGGCATGTGGGGGAAGAACGGGTGTAGGTGGAGTAGAGTGGGGGAAATGAGGTCAAAGACAGTCAGTTTTAGATTTTATTTAGCCCAGTGTCACAAATTACAAAGAGGAAGGAAGCAATTTGAAAATAGAGGGGAAGGAAGGAACGGGGGAGAAGAAAGAAGGGAGAAGGGAGGAAGTGAAGAAGAGGAAGTTGGGAAAAGACAGAGGAAGGAGAGAAGTGTGGAGGTAGCAAAGTAGGGAAGAGGAATAATTGAGAGGGAAGAATGTAGGGGTTAACAGAGAGAAGAAGAGGGTATAAACACATGTTTCAGTAAGCAAGGCTACAAAACACACATTTCTAATCTATTATCATATTTTTTGTTACCACTGTAGATATTTTATCGGACAGTTGGCTAGTTAAACATGCATCAGACAGAAAAACAACATCATTTTTTGGTTTGGAGTTTCGTTTTAAGCCACCTCAAGAATGTAAA
This sequence comes from Diplodus sargus, assembly GCA_903131615.1. Classification (NCBI taxonomy): domain Eukaryota; kingdom Metazoa; phylum Chordata; class Actinopteri; order Spariformes; family Sparidae; genus Diplodus; species Diplodus sargus. The sequence continues at coordinate 9,930,159 of CAEMYA010000092.1, forward strand.
TCTATTGCTGATTCTGTTTTTAGCTCCGGTTTGGTCTCCACCAGTGTAGAGATATATGTGGATCTTAAGCTGCTAGACGTTCCTCTTTCTCTGCCTGCTCTTTGGTGCTGGCAAGGTAGCGTACAGTGGGTTTATCAGAGCTTGCCTGGTGCTGCTAGAACAGGGTCAAGGGGCCATTCAGTAAATGTGCCATAAAACAAAAAAAATTTCATAAAACAGGCTAAGAAAAACCTCTGTACAGCTGCAGAATTGATGGTGATTTTTTGTGGCTTTGTCACAACGAGCCACCCCATCCACATGACTCAGTCCTTTGATTCATTGCCATTGTAAAAGAATATTGATTAATGGAGCTTTAACGACACGCCGTGTTGTGTTATTGCCGGGCATAAAAAGTCCCCCACACCAAAACTTTGCAGCGAAAGTTCTAAAGTCTTTAGGACAGAAATACAATTCTTCTTCAGGGTATCTGTGTGCCTTCTAATGAGCCAATCAACACTGAAGAAGACAAGGCCAAGTAAGCAAACAGACCCCATTTATTTTGGTATCCTGGGGGGAAATGTAAGCTGAGCCCATTGTTCTTCTATACCGTCTGGGTATCCGTCTGCGTCTGTCATTGCAATTACTCAGCCAAAGTTTGGAGAAAAATATCATTAAGAGATTCATTGTTGTTTACCACAGGTTTTTGTTGTCCTCCAGATAACCAATAAAATCGGGTATGCTTAAATGGATCTGAAGAAAAACGCCGGTAGAAGTAATATAGAAGGGGTCGCCTTGCGTCAAATGAGGTCAGAGACGGTAAACTGAGCCGATGTGATGAATGGAAGATTGCAGCAAATGGATTTTCATTCAAGAGGTAGGTTGTGGAGCTCTTTTCATTGGTTAACTAATGTACCTGTATCACCAAACATTTATTCTTAATGTATCCTACTTGGTTTAGTGCCATTAAGAGCTTTTGATGTCATGCAGAAGTCCATCTGACCTTGATATTATTGGAATTTGGTATAATTGTGCTGAACAACTCAAGCCTTTACAGATCTGCACCAAGTGGTTAAAAGCTGTCACCACTGACCTCACCTAAAATTGCATCAAATTCAGTGGTGTTCACAAACAGACTTTTCAACACCTATCATTAAAGCTTTTTTCTACACTACACTAAAACCTATAGCCTGGATCCAATTACACCAGGAAGCAGGAAACAGCAGCCACCAAACAGATCATAACTCTCAAGAGTTCCTTTAAACAGCTTCTGAAGATAAAGCAAAATGCCAACATGTCTCACGAAATTACAGTTTGGTCTCTCGTATTCTAAATGTTTAATGTTCACCTAATGTTCCTGTACATTCGAAGAAAAATGTCAAATTTGGTATGGGTCATTTCGCTGTGTCCTTTTAGTTCTACCTTCAGCCAGTGCCGCCAAGCGCTTGCTCATGGGAGAAATGTTGGGTCTCTATAAATAAATTAATCAAGGAGTATGGTGCTCAATCTGGAAAGTGTCATGAGTTGACTTTTTTTGTGAATTGGCATTATCAAATAAAGATGGATTGATTCATAAAAAATGCTTTTCTCATCATTAATCACAACTTTTCCCAGTGATTTGCTGGTTGCATTAGACTTTCTAATATGTGGAAGCAATTTTTGGCCTGTGTTCCTTTCAGCAAAAGTGCCTTAGTGGTGTAAAGCTCATGTGTACCTGTCAGGGAGAAATTGATCATTTGGATGTTTTCTCTCGTTTAGACTGTGGAAGTTTTTCACGGGTCAAAGAAGGTAAGCCAATAATTGCAATGTTTTACTGCCTCTGTGGTTTATTATGATTAAGGCAGAACAAGGCACCAATAGCTACAGGCACTGCAAGTCCACAACAACAGTGGTTTTAATTTGGATAAACACCAGCGCTGAAACTCCCACTGGTGTGAGAATAACAATTATCTTGATCATTGTTTTATTGGTTTAAAGGCACTGCAACAATGAGTGTTTACATTGTACGAGTTTCTCTGGTCCAAAGCATCAGCTACATAACAGAACTATATAACAGCCTACTACAGATGCATGAACCCTGACTATGATGCTGAGCATTATTGTAGTGCTATCTTCATGGGGAAAAGTCTCTAACCTTCAGAATGAGGACGTCTTTGGAAAGTGAGCTGATGTTTTGGGGAAATACATCTGTGTACACACTTACATTGTGGGGACCTGCCTTCCTACAGGGGACAAAACGCAAGACAGTACAGGTCACCACTCTCCTGCAGCAGCTTGCTTGTTGTGCAGAAGCCCTGCGAGTCGATTACCGAGTGTGGCTAGAAATGTCCAATTCTGTTCTTTTCCCTGTCAGCTCTCGATAATAACTGTTTTAAATTGGTAGGCAAGACACATATGAACTTTGATTCCATTTCCATGGAGTAACAATCATACATTTTCATCCTTGAGCTGCGGAACTCTACTGCACTCAGTAAATGACTCATCAGGGCTTCCCCACAACAAGCAAGCTGCTGCAGGAGAGTGGAGAGTTGTGTTGTCTTTTCAATAGAAATCCGGCAAAGCTAGCAGTTGTTTGATGCCTCGAACTGTGTGCTGGGACCCTATTTGTACTGTTGCTGAAGTTTGGTGCTGTTCTGAGCATTATTTGAGGCTATGAGTGGGTTTTTAATGGCGGTTTCTTGGTTGGAGGCATAAACTGCAGTGTATTGTTATCATGCGGTCTTTTCTGAGGTTGCTAAAACTACATAGGCTAGTGGTCGGAAAACTTGATCTCTTGGTGGGGGGGGGGTCTTACTCGTCACAGCGTGTTAGACCATGGATTAAAGTTACGCCGAAATATCCCTTTAAATACATCATTACATTTTCGGGTGAAGACTTGGTTTAAGGTCAGGAGAAGGTAAGGTTAAGATTAAGGTTAGGGTTAGGGCAAATAATGGTTTCGGTAATTGTAAAGAAAATAAATGCAAGTCTATTAAATGTCCCCAAATGTCATGGAAACGTGTGCGTGTGTGTGCTCTCACCTTGGCACTGGCTGTCCTGGACAAAGAAGCCTTGCAGGCAGCTGGGGACACAGCGGCCCTCGTACAGGCTGGACAGGGAGGCACAGGACGTACAGTTGTCTGCAGATGGCCCAGTACAAAGCCAGCAGGAGGGATGACACTCTGAAAAAGGACACAGACACCAGTTTGCATGTGTACCACAAACAAATCATGTAACGCTGCGGCCCGAGAACGACGATGCTCCCTAACTGTGCTTCCTCACTGCTTTCCCTAAACGGGATGAAGTAGTTATTTTTTTGGTCTAAAACTTTGCTGTATAAGTGCTGTTTCTGCTGAATGTCCTGGAAAGGGTTTTGTTTGTGAAAAGAAATAACATTCTTGCTATTAAGCAGAGGTAACATTGTATGGTGAGATGCCAACTTAAGGTTTTTTTTCTGTATATATTACTATTTTAGCTCTACTGTGCCAGCAATGCAGCATTAATGCATCTCAATAGTATGAAAGACAACTGTTCTTATTGCTATAGATGTATACGCCAAAAATAGCCTATGTATCTGCGTCTGAACTGCAGCCAATTTTGTCCACTTATTTTTTCTTACCCTGCGTTCTATTGTTTCTTGCTCCTTCTTGATGGCATTTTTGGAATCTCAAGACCCTTTAAGTCAGCTCTGCCAGTGGGACGTAATGTAACACTCAGATGAGGCGAGCAGCCAGCTTCAACAATCAGAAGTTACGCATTAACACTGGAGTGAGTGCCAGCTGGGAAAGACTTATCCAAGAGGGCCACAAGCCAAAAAAAGACCTCTGAAATATGCTCTACTGCTTAGTTTGGACTGTTTAATTTAATGAAACATAAAACTTCCACAAGGGTCATTTAAGGATGATTTACAGTATATCTGAGGGCTATAGATTTGGAAGTGGCAGGTAGGGAGGTTAAAGCCAGACAAGGTATCATGGCTTCACATGGCTCCAAGGATTAACTGATTAAAACTTTACTGCTCTGAAATCGTATAATGTGTTAACTGAACACATCATGCTCATGTTTACTAAGCATCAGAGTTTCTTTTACTGTATTTATTTAACTTTTGTTATTTGTTATCACAATTTTAAGTACACATGCAAATGTTATAGGTTCATTAAAATAGTGACTGTTATAAATATACAAATATAACCAGTTATAAATGTAGCCTTTATGGTGAGGGCTTTGGCCACTGCTGCAACATTCCTGTGCTTGTTGTCTTTTTTTTAAACATTGGACTCAAATGCGTGCAACTCCCCTGTCCCTAAACGTTTACCCTCCCCCCAAATACCCCCACACCCTTCACTCCACACCACCGCTGCCCTGAATGAGGCCTTTTGTGCAGCCTTTGATGTCTGCTTTGGCAGTGTGAAGACAAATAGCTGAGCAGCGCTATCAGCTCTGGCACCTGAGCCGCGCCGCGGACAGGCCGGCTGCTGCTGATGGTGGTGGTGGTGGTGGTGGGGGGACAAAAGCCCAGCACCATCAAGTGCATGTGTGTCTGTGTGTGCACTGCCTGACTTTTTTAGTACACAGTATGTGCGCAAGTATGTGTGTTTATAATTACTCCTCTCTGGATTCTTTCAGAGGGCTGTCAGCTGTGTCCGGGTCTTGTGTACACTCTGTATGACAGCCACTGGCAGGAGCAGACTGCTGCTGTACCTGAGCCAACACTGCAGCATGTGCGTGTATGTGTGTATGTGTGTGTCTCAACCCACAAAAAATATTTTTTTCTCTTTGGGAACACCACAGTGTCACAGCCAGGACCTCGAAAAGTCACAGGAGTGTCAGCCGAAACCGTCAATCTGACATCCTGTCATCACCCACCTTCTCTCTGTCGCCTACCCATAATCCCCTTCGCAGCCAAACATGGCAATTTAATTTGTTTGCTGTGATGAGGAGATGGACTACATGTTGCCATGACTGGGTTAACCACCCACCGTCACTTCTGTTCATCTATGAAGATGCCACCAGGCTCATCTCAGTCACATCTGTGTGACATGAACACACATTCAGTTCACACAAGCCTTCAAGTCAAACAACAAACACACACTCAGAGGCATATTAAATAGGCTTCCTGTCAAACTTATTTCATTAATGAGAGGAGAAGTAAGAATGATAGGTACCATATCATTCTTTTATTGCAGCTTGGATGTATAATTTGTCGCAAGGCGGAAAGCGCATATTGATTGTGGTAATACCCAAATTCATGTGCGCAGGTCTCATCACACATTATCTGGTGCACAGGCTCAGAGAATCGGATTCATTACTTTGTTTTGTGCTGATGGGGTCATAATTTCAGGTGGATGCAGTCGATGAGTTTGTGATTTAGTTTGGGGGTGTGAGTGCTCCTTGATGCCTTCAACAAATGATCCTCCTGGTGCAGTATGGGGCTGATCATCACATTAGCTCAGCAGAGACTTCTGCGTGCTTCACAGCAGAACAACAAGTGGAGGGTTATGTCTCATTCTTCTGAAGTGTCCAATGAATCATTCACATTGATTCTGCTGGTTATGGTATACAAGAAGCAAGTCAACTTCAATGTCAGACAAGTTGAACTGCTCTGGCATTGGAGTGATGAATACATCACAAAATGAGCTGTTTCCATCTGACTTGACTTCTACCCTAACTGAAAGTTGTGTTCCTGATGAGATTTCTGTGATATCAGGTTGACTTATCTTGGTCAAGGTCATAAGGGAAACAGCCCACATGCCCCTCTGGGTGTCCCCAGGGTACGCGTTCACTCAGTTGTGCCAGGAAATCTTCCAAAAAGAGGTGGCAATGAGGTAAAGAGGTCTCCTTACTGAGGGCCACGGTATAAAACACAGGCGTTAGTCTCAGTTACGTCACCCATAGGATTCTGAAGAGCCATTATGAAGCTCAATGTGGTGGCTCCAGCTGTCACCAGTGAAGACAAAGTAGACTGACTTTGAGTCCTAGCTATCCTATCTAGCAGCTAGCTAGGGGACTGGGGGATGACTCGCTTTTGGCCATTCAAGTAATGTAGTTTTTGACACCATTTTTGGTTTCATTTTCAGCCCTGGAGGTTGCCGCAACTACCGTGGCCGTTTTAAACCTTGACCTTTTTTTTCCTCTCATGAATCACTGAGCTCTTCGAGCAAAGTGTCACCCTGACATACTACTGGCAAAACTCTTCTGCTTGTATCTTTGGCATTATTCTTCCGGTACCCAAAGTTAAGACTCAAACATAAACTGAATATTTTAAATGTTTCTTTAAAGTTCAACTAAATGCTGGCAGTTTTTGTTGACCTCAGTAGCATCGGGCTTTTAAGGATTCTAGTTAGATCATCAATCCCAACTGGCCAAACAAATATATTCATAATGAGGCCTCATACTCAAAAGGCCAGGCTTGGGAGAAGAGCTAAAAGACAAGAAACACAGTGGCATTTTATTGTGATCAGTGGCTACAAAGGGTCTGGCACTCACCTGCAGTGTTCAGAGCAGATTTTAAGGACAAGCAGATATTCAGTCTCAAAGACGCAGGAGGCACCACTTCACTTTCATCAACACCATTATCTGTCGTGCTATGCATATGAGGCCTTGTTGGAATTTAATTGGCTGCCAGTACGAACCGCCCGTGGTCTGTTTGTGAGGAAGCTCAATATCCAGTGAGTGGTACTCAAGCCCAGAGTGATTAGTTTACCAACCAAGTTTCATGGGTGAGACTGGATTAAACACTGAGCTGAAATCAACAAAGACCACTCTGATGAAGCTGCTGTACATTTCAAGGTGTGTGAAGGCTGAAGGCAGGGGGTATGGCATCATCTGTGGAACTGTTGTTTCTGAATGCAAACTGATGAGGGATGTTGTCCTTGATGTGCTGGAAGACCAGTTTCTTAAATAACTTCATCAGGATGGGGGTGAGGTCCACAGGGCACTAGTCCCTAAATTAGACACTGCAGACTTTTTATGGGCAGGATGATGGTGTCCGTCTCGGTGCAGGTAGGAACGGTCTCCTGTGAGAGTGATATATTAATGTCTCTGATATTGTGAAAAGGATGCAACACAGTTCAGGCATGTGTTAACCCCTGCGTGTAGGTAACAGCGAACTACTGAACAACAGTAAACTACCTAAATGCAAACTGTCTCGGTCTGCAGGCTGCCAACTGGAGAGGAGAGGAGAGGGATTTACAGCCTGGAATCTGCTCTAAGACATCCGATAGCTTTTGTCTGTGTGTGTCTGTGTGTGTGTGTGTGTGTGTGTGTGTGTGTGTGTGTGTGTGTGTGTGTGTGCGTGTGTGCGTGCGTGTCCATAAGTGTGGACAAAAACACTGGAGACTGTGAGTTTCATGTCTTCCATCCTCCTTCACTTCAGGTCAGTGGCTGCTGAGGAGGTCTGAATATCTGACAGAGCAACACACACACACACACACACACACACACACACACACACACACACACACACACACACTTGTTGTACAATAGCCCCCATTGTTCCCAGCTGTACACCTGAACCCTCTGACACTCTACTGAGGGAAACCCTTGTTGCTGAAAATAGAGGCAGAGTGGAACAACTGCTTTACATATTACTGTTAATAGAGCTTAAATGACACGTCATTTATCGAGCTGATCCTCAGCTCACTGTGTTGAGCCTAATTTAGGGAGCTCAGAGTGTTGTGAAAAAAAATAGACAAATGACCGTCAGACACAGAAGCTGATGTACAGTGTAACTCTCTGCTGAGACAAGCAGTTACAATCCAATTTTCTATATAACAAACACACCAAAGTGTGAGCTTAACACAGCAGAAATTCAATATTCAATTTTCAGACGCTGCAGAGACATAATTCAAGTCAACTCAGAAAATGCATTTCAATACACGTTCAGGTGTTTTTAAATTTCATGCAAGTTTGTTTTAAGTCGTACCTGAAACAAGTCAAGCACCTGACAGCTGCAATGCAACAGGAAAGTTATTTTTAAAAAGTAACTTAACCGCAAATTTAGCTTAAGACTTTGACCAAGAGGACAGAAATTATAGAAAAAAGGCAAATCATTACTGATGCAGTGATTACTATAGACTGGGACAAAGATTAATTCATACCATAAAATGCATTCTAAACGTATTCTTAAATGACAACAAGTGAGCTTGATCTGACGTCAATCATCAACACTGAATTATCACATTGAAAACATATGAACAAGGTATGGACCTGGGTATGAAGACCAATATCCCTACGTCTGATCTGTGGGGGAGCGCCGCAGAGACACAATTTGTCGTCTGATCTACTCTGGGTCCCTTGTTCAGGTTGTCTGATGTTGAAAGACTCCGATGAACCAAGGATAAAACATTGACGATGTGTCGCACTGCACCATAGGATGTATAAAGAAATAAAATACAAAATCAAATAGACTGAGGTTATTACTTGCAAAGTAGCAAAATTAGGGCCCGATCCAAAAAAGCACCAACTACACAGCCCAAGGGGTTAAAGGGTTATCACATTTCACAGAGGGAGATCTCAACCACTGCCCCTCTTTTTCTTTTTATGACCCCTACCCTTCTTTCTGAGTGCCCATCTTGCCACTCAGTAAGAGGGGCAGGGGTCAAAAAAAGCTTGAGGCTAATTGAGGTTTAGCATTCATTAAAGGCCCATGCGGCTTCTTCACATCGCCCTCTGCCCTATTTGCTGATTAATCTGATGTTTCTGTATGTGACAGTGAATATTAGCTATGCAGGTCTTGCTGAAAACGTGAATTCAATTTGGTGAAAAATACCTTGAAACTGAACTGAAACCCACTCTAGCCCCTATATTGGCTCAGTGTTGGTCCCATGCGATCAGAGATAAATGCTTGTTAGAGGACGCTCCAATCCAACTACTACACATTGATTTGCAATTATCCCCTCCAGGAAGATTACGGGAATCCAATGCAGCTAACGACTATTCAATCGAGGTTAAGCAAACAAAAACAGATCTGGTGTTTGGCCCTCTCAGAACTTAAATGTAAACTGTTGTGAGGAGAGCACAGCTTTGCCCTAAACATCACTAAGTGGCCTCAGGCTCAAAATCCCTAAAATCAAAGTGATGCAGACTCCTGAGCTCTTGGAGAAATGAATGTAAGGAGCCAAGAGGTTGCAAATATCCATTATTCAAAAGCAAAAGCATGGTAACCAATTGGTTGTGATTCCTAAAGAGGCTGCACACTCCAATTTTAGGCCTTCTGTGAGAGCCAGCAAACCAGTAATCCGGTTTCTGGTCTTGGTGATACTGACTTTCCTCACAGACCAAACGAAACAAGAATCGGGGAAAGGTATTTACAACAGAAGCAACAAATCACAATGTTTCACAGACCTAGGAATCCACAAACCATCATCTAACAGGAAACTAAAACAACATTCCTCAGAGCACCCTGTAATTGACATGATAACTAAACTGTAATTGCACCTTGAAACACAGCTGCTGATATCTGTAAACAGACAGCAAGGAATTATCTGCGACACTGTGGGAAATCCCAATAAAGCCATGCTAATAGCAACCTGTCTGATGCTCAGGCTCTCTGTGTCTTACATGTGACTCATTTTCTGCAGCATCTCTACTGGCAGCTCATGCTTTGAAATCAAAGCGGTGAGAAATGCAGAGAAAATCAACCATACCCCCAAACCTCCTGTCCAGTCTTCAGTTTCCATGATAAATAACAGTACAGTTCATTGGTGAATGCGGTACTGAAGCTCTGTATTGTATTTTTATTTCCCCAGACTCCAGATATGTCTGTCGGCTACACAAACGATGAATGCTGAAACACTGCGTGTGTCTTTAGACCAACACCTTAGGGAAATCAGTGTTTGATCAATGTATGATGCTTTCTTTAACCCAGAGCACAATATTTCCCAAGCCTTCACCAAGACATTATGATGCATGTCAGAAGTGTGCCCTCAAGTAACATGACTCGAAGTTGAGTCAGTTTCCAACCATAAATCTGGTGACAAAAACAAGGGACTTCTTAAATTCAGTCATTATTTTGTGTTATTTTGTTTATAATTCAAGTAACTTGGTGTTTACTTTATCTGTGCTCTTAATTCCCAATGTTGCCTACAAATAGTTTTCTATTGGATCTAACACATTTTATATACTAATTACAATTAATTCATAATCAGTTGTTAAGGCAGCCAACTATCCACTAAAGAAATTGCTTAAAATTTTGCATTGATGCAAGAGTTATCAACTATAATTATGCATGAGGGGACGGCAGTACAAAGATATGAAAACAAAACTCTCAACAATAACAAATTGACCAAAGGATGGATGAAAAAATCTTGCTCTGTGAAAGTGGTTTTCAATAGAACCTTTGCGTGGGTCAAAACCAAGAAGAAGTTGTGCGACACTCGACCACTCTTGTGCACTCTAAAGTTTCTGCCTGCACATACCTAAAATTCAACTTTAATGTAAATGGAACCTTAAACTGCTGTTTGGCCGTGTGTACGTTATCTCGTTTCAGGTAAGAGCAGCTGCTGCAGAGGAAAACTGAGCTGGGAGGAAAGTAGAGCTGAACTAAACGCCAGCGTTGGCGACTGACTTGGCTTCGCTCGAGGACGAGACAGCAGGTAGAACAGAACAAATACCCCTGTCCCTGCCAAATACTGGAGCCAGTGTGGTCAGTGGGCACAAAAACTGAACAGGGAGGTAATAAGATAGCAGAGCAGCCATTGTGTTAAGTGGATAGAATGTGACGGCACACAGTTGGAGATACGAGGGAGGTAGAGAGAACTGATTACAGTCTTTTCATCTCCAGTTCCTCTTCCACGCTGTCCTGTATCATCAAAAAAAAAAAAAAAAAGAAGCCTTTTTGGCAAGGAGTTGTTAGCTGCAGTGGTGCGTTTGTTGTGTGCGCGTTGGTAGGCGGGTGATAATTATTCTCACTTGACAGACTATCCCCTCAAACCTAAAACCCACCTTAGAAATTAGCCCATTACATGCACAATTTCACACTCACAAACAGTCTAATCAGTTGTCTCCACACAAACACCATCGCCCTCCTCCGAATACATCCACAAAGTTTGGAGAGTCTAAAAACCTCAGGATTACCTGTAAGATCTACTGAATAAATGAATCGTTGAGTTGCTCATTACAAGTTTCCAAAGCAGAAAATGCAAAAAGCGGGAATCCGTACATTGGAGATGGTCAAAGCAATGCATATTCTGTATTATTCTGTGTTTTTTTTAATCAAATCCATCACTTGTAAAAAGATTGTCGATTAAATACATTTTAGTCCATGAATTTTCTGTTAATTGACAGTCTGTCTGCCTGACAAACTCTTTCAGCAATAATTACTGTTATTCAAATAAAGGCACCATTTGCATCAAGATCAGTTTGCTTGGATAAACAAGATTGTTTTTGCTCAGTCATGGATTATTCTTTGAGCTCTGCTTTCATTGGACTTTAACAAATTACATTAATGCGAATGATTACCTGATCTGTTTTGAAACCCGAAGGGCCTACTGATTGACTTGCTTATGGGCTTGGTGACTAGAACAGCAGAGACACCCTAGCTTACCCTTCAAGGCACTTCTTTCCAAATAAAGGAAGACATTTAAGCGAAGGCCGTATGTACTCACCTCTGCATGTCTGCGTGTAATCCAGGAAGCTGTGTGCAGGACATCCAGCAGTGCAGACGCCGTGCTGGAGGTGACTGGACTGCGGCAGGAGGGCTTCCTCCGGTTTGAGACAGCGGAGGCAGTCTGAGGCCAAGGGTCCAACACAGGAGCGACAGGAGGGATGACAGTCTAAAAGCAGAGGAGATGAAAGGTCACAAAGGGCAGACTGACAGTGGTGGAACAAATCATATAAAGCACTTTTTGCAAGCACGTATCACTTTGACGAAACGTCTTACTGTGGCAAGTGTTGTCCTGGGAGTAGAGTCCCTCCCCACAGGCCTCCACACATTGACCCTGGTGGAGAAGGAGCCCACCTGGACACAACGTACACTGGGATACCGAGGGACCCCAGCAGGAAGTGCAGGAGCTGTGGCAGGCTTAGGAGAAAAAAAAAGAAAAGAAAAGAACTGAACCTGGACTGTCGGTTAAGAGATTAATACTTAATACTTCCTCTCTTTAACAAAATTTTACTTGAAGAACACCATAATGCTCTTAAAGTAGATTTAGAGCATTAAAGCCATGTGCCTGTGCACCTCACATGCTTAATGTTCTTTGATGAACAAGAAAGGAGGTTGCTTGACAGTGACTTTTAATCCCAGAACTTTGACTTCATAAATAAATTACCTTAACCGTTTTAATATTTGAAATGTGAGTGTGACCAGAGAGCTAAAAAAGGGTGATGACATAAGTAAAAACAACAGTGCAATATTGTTTAAATGTTTGGCAGAACTTGACCACAGTAGCTGGTTGTGAAGAAGAAGAAAAAGATGATGACGAAGAACAACAACACCAACAAGATGTAGAACGATAACAAGAAGAACAAGAACGTCCTTTCCTACTAAGAAAGGATGGCAAAGTGTTAGGTATTGATGATTTAGCCTACCTCTGCATCGGCTGTGGGTGTCCAGGTAATGCTGACTGGGACACTGGGAAATGCATTTCCCATGATGCAAGGCGGTTCCCGGCAGACACATCATGCACTTGGGGTTGTCAGGAAAACAGGAGGCACAGGACGAATCACAGGCTGTGAAACGCAGCATGTTAAAATTTGGGTTCTGGTTCATTCAACATTTTGTTATCAACTGTTAACAAGTTTGTGTTCACTTTGTGTTGTACTCACAGTAAAAGAAACTTTCGAATTAAAAAAGCTTAGATAGAAACAATTCAAAACTGCTTGAGCTGAATCAACACGAGTGCATTTGTGTGTGTGTGGGTGTGTGTGTGTGTGTGTGTGTGTGTGTCTGTACAGTGTTTCATATTAACATGACACTATGACAAGCACACACGCTCAAACAGATCTTTGCCTCTATCTAAACTGAGGCTAAAATCAATAAAAGGGAAACCTTTTCAAAGCTAATCCAGGAAGTCCAGAGGAAGGATGTCGAAAAGTTAAAAACCCTTCAGCTCTCTCCAGATGTTGACATTTAAACCAGATCTCATAGTACAAACTGGCAAGTTCTAATGGATTTGACCTTTTTCCATATAGTTCCCTGGGTTTTGACATTTTCTAAAAGAGGGCTCCTCACTGAGTTCTTTGAATCTTGCAGACGGCTCCTCGCTGAAAGCCTTAAGTCTTCCATATGAGCCCCCCCAACACAACACCACCCACACCCCCCACAAACCCTCCAGGTGGTTTTAACCAAAGAAAGTTCACCATCGCCCTGAGGGAAGCCTATTCTCGCTCTGCTTCATCTTACCCCTCAAAAATAGAAACCATCCATATTCATACAGGATCTCTTTATTCGCAGAGCTTCTGAATCCTCATTAGTGCAAGAGAGAACTGCTAATTATTGTATTTTTTTTAATTGTTTGTTTGCTAACTCTGGCTACTGCTGACTTATCATTTTGGCACAATGTGGAGTGGATGCAGCATGAGTCTCCACAGGGACTCTAAAAAAAAATCAAGCCCAAATAAACCTTCACTGCCAGTTCACCACTGAAAAAAAGCCCTCTTATTGTCTCAAACGGTGAACAAACACATTTCACATGGATAACTGCAGTTTTGTGAGTCGCTTTTTCCTCCTTAACCTTTCTTTTAATAGCTTCAAATTCAGAAAGAAAATGGCACTATGAAGTGTATGATTTATTATGCACCTGTTCATTTATATCTTTTTAAAGTTACAGTATATAAATTGGGCATCTTTTCATATATGGCAGTATATTTTCAGACACTTTGAGGCTTTAGAATTGGAATACAATCTAGTATGTCTGTGTTTTTTGGGGCTCTATACTTTTTTCTAACTTTAGTGGATAAAAGCCAAACAAACAAATAACATCCTGTCAATTTAAAACCTTTTTGGCAAGGCAAAGGGATTGTTAAAGCATCCTTTTACCTTGTAAAAGGCTGCCTGCAAAAGATGGACATTTACAATCCTACTTGGTAAAATCAGAGAGTCCACAGCAGCAGAAAACAGACCAGAATGCCATGCAGAAGCAAGACAGGTTTTGTTTTCTATAAAGCTAAATGTATTATGTTTATGTCAATTTCATGGGAATTCTGTAAAACATAAAATGAATAATTGAAGTAGATAATTCAGGTTCAAGGAAAAAAGTAAAACAATATTTATCCTTGAAACAAGGTGGCTCTGTCCCTCCTCCACAGCTTTACATGAGTGTGTATTGGGTCTAGATTAGGTGCTTTATTAATCCCTTCATGTCTTTAGGGTTTAATCCTGATCTCAGATTGGCCTGAGGAACAGGTCCAGTTGTGGAGCCAGCGCCTCTGTCGAGGGGATCAGTGAGAGACATGCTGCAATCCACTGCAAGTCGGAAGTCGATATTTCTGTGTCTATACGCCAGACTTCTGAACGTAATGCATCTCAGTGAATCTGCCTGGGAAAAAAATGGATGCCCACAGTGCACTGATTTTTGATTGGTCCGTGGACCTCACAAGCAACTACAACACCTCATTTAATAGATCAGCACATGTGAAAAGAGAAAGGAGGAGTTGGCTCACATCTCGTGGTTCGCACCTCTATCAAGCACAAATCAACTGAAAGCAAACTAGAATTACTCATCGTTGAAGGCCTCAGCATACCAGTTAAGGTATCGCATTCACAAGAATAGGCATAGAGGCATTATGCGCCGCTATGTTGCTGTGACATCATGTGTGTCTATAATCAGGCTTGGTTGATCTTGACCGGGTTTACGACCTGGAATTACGACTTGGCTGACCGGTCTTTGCCATTCACCGTGTCATGTCATAGTTTTAGTACAGTGGAATGCAGCATAATCCTCTTATTACTAAAATATCTTAAAGGTTCTTAAAGGATACTCTAGACTACCAAATTGAAACAGCCCCTTAGGGTTTACCAAAAGCCCTTAAAATCCAACCTAGCACCATACCAAGTGCACAGATCATTTAGAGGAGAGTGCCCAGTTTTTAAGCAACCTCTTGTAGGTTTAGGGATCTAACCCCTTAAATGGAGAGCTGGTCGAGTGCCACCTGGACAGGTTTAAAACTCGGGATCTAACACTTAATATCAAAAAGGGGAAAACATGCTACATCCATATCATCATCAATCGGTTACTGCGTGTCAGTCTTACCATAGCAGATTCTTTCTTGACTGTAGAATCCTGCGCCACAGTCAGGAACACATTCCCCGTCTTTGAGCAAGGCAGCTGGGTCCGAACACGACACACACTCCTGCTGGCTCGGCCCACGGCACTCTGAGCAAGACTCACTACAGCCTGACAGAGAGAATAGAAAAGTTCACTTTAGGTATCTATATACTGTATACCAACAGTGTAAGATGGTTCTGAATAACCACATCAGTATGTGTTTCTTAGCCCACTGACTATAAATCGCATGCACTTTATACTACAAGTAAACTTTCCAGTAACCAAGATTGCTAATGTGTTTAGGATTTTGACCTTTGTTCTACCTTCGAGGCAGTCTGTCATTTCTTTTCCAATATGTGTGGTTTTAAAACAAGCTCTTCAAATCACCTGCAGTTTCACTTCCATTACAACACAACAACAATGTAGCTTTAACAACAATGAGACATCCTGCGCATTGTGACAGATTACCTAAATCAATTAAAAATCTTGGCCTGGAAGGTTGGAAAACAATGAAAATTCTTTAAAACTAGCAGCTTGCTGTTTTTTGTTTGTTTTTTAAAAAAAAAGAAGAAATACCTTCATGCACTTTAAACATTAAGCAAACTTTTATGATTGTAAGAGAACACTGACAATGTTCTGTTGAGCGTGTGTGTGTGTGTGTGTGTGTTTGTGTGTGTGTGTGTGTGTGTGTGTGTGTGTGGTCTCCACAGCTACCATTCCTAGTGGTATTTTATGAGCCCTGATAAAACCAGCACCAACAACGCTGGAGTGAGATGAGCTATGTGGGGTGTCTGTGTAAAAATTTAACTGTGTGTCTGTCTGAGTGTCTGTTTGAGCGTGTGTGAAGATGTGAGTCAAAGAGACAAAGACAGACA
>CAEMYA010000092.1:9946205-9981438 GCA_903131615.1 Diplodus sargus
AAAACACAATAGGAACAAGACTGACACGCAATCTCGTAAGCAAACTAATCTTGTTTTGTTTTCAATTCAATGTGGGTGAGGCTTATTTCTATGTGTCTTTGTGTCGTCATATTGCTAGAAACTCATCTGTCTGTTTACAGTGTGTGTGTGTGTCTGTGTGTCTGTGTGAACACCTAGAAGTGCTCCAAAAACCTATTTCAACACCAACTGGTATGATTACACATGATTTCCCAGCGGCCCACAGACTGAAGCCAGATGCCACAGCAAGCACTACAAAAAAAATGCACAAGAACAAGAGACAAAAACAAACTATAAGGAAAACACAGGAGTGCTGTGAAAGCTCTGGCTCTGATACAGCCAACTGTGGTGTGAAGTAAACAGCCTTGGCAGTGCCAGATAACTGGTGTACATTCACAAGCTGGTGCTGTTTTGCTCCAGACATTATGTACGCATTGAGCAACCTTTCTAAAAGATGCCCACACTTGAAAAAAATAGGAAATCCGAATAGGGCTCCTTGGGGATCGCCTTCACAAAGAGGTCACCTTTATGCAAAACTCTTTCTCACGATCTTCGAAGTTGTTCCCATTATCATCTAAAAGGAGTTTATGGGTGTTCATATAAACCCCAAAAGTGTTGTTTCTTTTATAAAGAATGATGCAAAGTTGGAGGTCCATGAAAAACAGTTGTTCACCTTTGGGTTCACCTGTGGCTGCAGCCTTGAAACTCTAAGACAATTTGTATAACCTCTCTATCATGGTTCACATGGCGAGACGAAGAGACACGGGAGTCCCAGGCTGTTGCTACTTGCGAATACATTTAATCTCACACTACAACCAGAGAACTTTTTCTCTGGCCTTGCTCTGAGATCCAAAAATCCAGGTCTTGAAGCGCCCTCTGTGTCAGACGCATGTGGAAATGCTGTTAAATTTCACAACATTTTATTGGAAGGAGTCTGCATTGTAATGCCGGTGTGTACTGGTTGCGGATCGAAAGGATTCCTTGAAGTCCCAGTACCTTTTTAGTGCATCACATTTTTGTGAGCAGTATATTGGATTGGTTTTCATTTCTGATGTCGGTCCTCCACACACATTTGCAGTTTAGTTTCAGACTTAAAGCGGTTACATCAATGAGATCCTGCCCTTTGATTGGCAGTTTGAAGATACTTGCACTGAGCACCCCAGGCAAATCTTAGTTTGAGGCATTCCAAACGGGATAACAGAGATCTCTTAATAATCTTTGGGCTTGAATTTCTCCAGATCTAAGAGAGCCAGAAGGCCTCTTCAAGCTCAATATTAGGGGAGCTGGTAAAGGTTCTTTGTAGATCTCTGAAAACTTCAGTTGAATCTGGCTGTACTGAAATGTGGTATTAAATAGAAGTGCATTTTCCTTAAGGGAAACAAACTAATTTTATGCCCAACATGCCTATTTGTCCCGTCAGCGTCTAGGTCCAGTGTGAAATATTCTGCAGAACAATAAAAAGATACTCCACGGTCTCTCCCGGTCCAAAGCCCCTGTGCTAGTGATGTAAACACTAACACTTCCTAATCTCCCAGTCCGAACAGTTAGATGCACGGCTAACTGAGCTAACTCGCTGACGGCAGCTACAGTTAGCAGCAGCTAGCGGTTATGTATGAATTCAACATGTAACCAATTCTTCCATATTGCACCTTTAAGTTGTGAGGACAAGAGACAGCTGTGTAAACCGAAAGAGTGAATGAGCTAAAGAGTTAAAAAGTGAAGTGACAGAGACAGAAAAGTATCAGACAGAGGTGAAGAAACATTGAGGAAGAAGGGAGGAGGATTCAAAAAGCCTAAGAAATGAGCAAAACACCTCAAGTCAGGGCGATATTCACCTGAGGAGGATATAATTAATTTAATCAGTGCCATTTAAGAAATACTGATGAAAATCTCACTCAATTAATGCCAGAAGTTAACCCAATATGTTATTACTAAAGTTTGCTGGGAAGCAGCATGAGATAAATGTACTGATCCTCCTGCTCCAGGTAACAACATTCATATCTTCTCCCACTCTCTCTGCATCCTTCTCTTTATCATCTGGAAAACACATACTTCCTTCCAGGAACATAACACACTTTTTCACTTTGAAAACACAGACACACACCACATTCCTGTCACTACCGCAAACACTTTGCCTCCAACAGGGTTATGTAATTTTGATGCACGCTTAATATGTTTTATTTCCCCTGATCGCGTGTTGTTTTTATTTCCCTTGTTATTTTTTTATTCACTTCCATGCTGAGCTTTGCTACAATTCACCTGACACTTCCTCTCAGTCATCAAATATTTTAACTGCATTTTAACATGCATTTTCTTTTGGTTTAGCGGGATACTTCAAAGGGGGCGGTTGTAGCTCAGCGGGGTAGAGCAGGTCGGCTAGTGATCGAAAGGTCGCTGGTTCAAATCCCAGTTCTGGGCTGAGCTGAGCTGCATGTCGAAGGGTCCTTGAGCAAGATACTGAACCCTAAATTGCTCCTGATGTGCGGTTGACACCTTACATGGTGGCCTCTGTGAGGGCCCTGCAATGAGCTGGGTTGTCCAGGGACTACCCTGCCTTCAACCAGAGACAGCTGGGATTGGCTCCAGCAAAAACCCCCGCGACCCCATAAAAGGGATAAAGTGGTTACAGACAATGAATGGAAGGGATACTTCAAGACTATTCAACACTTTAGTAAAGAAAATATGGTGTAAAAGTTAGGCCACGTGCCAAAGAGGAGCCAAGCAGTTCATTTCCTGAGTGACATGCTTCCATGCGCTGTTTTCCAACCAGATCCCCAAAATAAATCACGGAAATGTACACTTTTGCAAACCTCGGAAATGTTGAAGCCTTACATTTCCTGATGTTGCAATTTTATGTTTGATTGGGTTCAACTTCGATGCAGTCCTTATGGTCTGGTTAAGTTTTTGGAAAACATTATGTATTGGCTTAAAATATCGAAAATATCCTGACTTCATGTCAATAAATCAGTTTTTTGTCAGATGGAAATCCTGCCAAGGTTTTGAATGGTTAAACAGTTACAAATATTGAAACACAGGTGGTACACTGCACCACCTTCCCCTCTGAGTCCTGATATGAAAGTTTGGTCATATAATGTGAGCATGACACATATTGAAGTAACGTCAATACTGTACATGACCTGACATGGACAAATCTGAATGAATCAGTTGTTTGCAGAAACATTTTTAATTCGGCAACAGGGCTGTGTGTTCAAGTCCAGGTAACTCATATCAGTAATACCATTACTGTTACGATCTGTTCAACATACAAACACTAAACACGCACCCAGGCTGCCATTCGTTGCAAAGAGAAGTTCAGAATAGCATCCCCTTGCGTCCCCTCTTCCTCATGCAGTTATACTCCATCATGCAGGAGCAACAACCCTGAGTCAACCAACAGTGTTTGCTATGATTCCCTTCAGGAAACAGACTGTTTTTTCAGCTTTCACTAAAACTCATGGCCACTATCATAACCAGCCTTATTGGAGATTGAATTTAAAAGCAAATTAAAATCCAGTTACGGGTTACAATTTGTAAACACTCTCTTTTATTAAGATAACCAATTTGGAGAACGGTGCAGCCTGGGAAGAGATATATGTGCTCTCTACCTACCTTCTTAGAGAGACGGTTTCATTTGGGCTGTGTTTATCTCATCCACACAGATTCTGTTTCTATTCTCCTTTCTATTTTATTTTGCAGCATTTTGTTGAGCAAAGGCGGGAAGTTTGTCCTCACCGCACCTCCACCCACTCCTCCCCATCTGGAAACCTGCTATGTAATCAACCTCAGTAAAGGGCCACATACATACAAGGTGACGCAAAAACTGTATAGAAACATGGAGATTCATGTTGTATAATGCAACTGTGTTTACTTCGCATATGGTGTATTGTGCACCCCGGATGGAGTGGATGCGCTATTCTTTATTGTCTGTTTTTATTGCGTTATTTGTCACATTTAGCATGTGTGTGAAAGGAAATTTTCCCCATAGAATCAGCGCTTTTCACACTTTACTTTTCAATGACTCACACTGTGTTTCTTTGTTGGTCTCTCATTCACCCTCAACTTTGCTCTGTTCCTTCCTCTTCACATTCAGGGGTGAAGAATTGCCACAGACCAGCAGCCAAATCGAGTTCTTCACAGATTTTACTGGGGGTGGATAAATCTTACTTTACAGCATGGCATTAAAATCACCGACGGTGGGTGATTTAAAAGGACCGAACCAGTGATCTTGCATGTTTTAGCACAATGACTACAAATCACTTCGTAATACTTGAATTACTTTTTGGTGAAAATAAGTTAAAAAAATGTTTAAAAAGCACCAGTTTCAGCTGGACTATGAGAGTAGAAATAAATCTTAAGATTACTAATATTATAGTGAATACATATTTCTTAAATTAGGGTTACATGCAATATGTGTGTTGTCAAAATGTCTCTCTTCTTGGTGCACCAAGCACCTTTACTGCCTTGGTCACACTACACTCTGCTTTGTAATCAGGAGTCTTGCAGTCATAGTGCTTCAGAAACTACACGACTGAGCAGTGACAGCGGGTCAAACACTACAAGACACGTGACGTGACACAGGAACATTGCTATCCAAGCAGTCCAAGTTGTGTGTGCCTCGATTTGTAGCAAGGAATAATTTGCCACTGATACTGCCTGCTGGTTTTAGTGGTTCAACAAGGACGAAACGGTTATAAATACTGAAAAGCTTGTGTATATGTAGTTCCATGGAAATTATAGACTATTATTGTGCAAGCTCCATACACACAGATGCATGATAAGACTGGGAGCTGCTGCAGATGACAGCAGAGGAGAAAGGAGAGGAGGGTCCGCTCTCGTTCGGCTGGAGCTCGTTCTTAGCTGCCTGAGCCATCTGCCACTCAACCAGATATTTAGCCTGGCGGCTGTCACTGAGCTCCTGGATCGCGTCTTTAAACAGTCCATGCATACCTGTCACCATTAACAGGGGAGCGTGCACTGATTTTAATGCGATAGAAGGGATTTTGTCTGCGACGGCAAGATCAGGGCTAAAATCTTGGAGTGTGAACTTGGCTTAAGACACTCCACCTTTAAAAATAAAAAAAAAAGAAAGTGGCACTCCTGAGCTGTGATCTGAGATGGGAAAAAATAACTGACCTTGGCGCTGTTAAAAATATTCTGTCAGCTCGGTGCTGACTCTTAAAAGTTTGCATTTAAAAAACTACCAAAAGTTTTTCTGAGCCCCATTTAACGTTAGTGCGAGTCGACAAAGCCATAACAAGCCGTCAAAATTAAAGGAAAGTACAGCGAACGCTCCCTGTGATTGATTACCTATCTGAGGCAAGTCTCTGCAAATCACTTTCCATACAGCGTGGACACGCATGCAAACTAGCAGCTGCCTGGGAGGGAAGATATCAATCTAAACCCTGATGTTGAATTCTGTAATATGAAAGGCAGTAAAGTATACATGAATTGTAGTCATGAGGCTAAAACATGGGGAAGTAAGAGAGTTATTTGAAATAGCAGTCAATTGGAAACTCATTGGAAATAAAAGTCAATGAGGGATAAAGTTTTTTCCTCACTTCTGTGTGAAAAGGGTTAAAAGTCAGAGCGTACCCTCCACTGTGACAGGTAGACTGACGTGTGAAATACAGTACTTACTTGGCCCACTTTAAGATTGCTATGCCCCTCAGCTCTGGCTATTTCCTTGCCATCATCTACCTGTCTATTTTCTCTCCCTCCCTCCGTTTCTGAACCTGTGCGACTCTTCCCTCTCTCTCTCTCTCCCTCTCTTTCTCTCTCCTTGTGATGCTCTCTCTTCTCTGTCCCAGGCTTCTTCTCTGCCTCGGCCCCTCCGGCCGCTGGATCTCTTGTCATCTCTCTTTCTCTCTGTGTGCCTGTCTCTTTCTAACAAGGCTCTCTTTTTTTTTTTCATCTCTTCACACACATGTTCAATTTTAATGTTTCTCTTTCTCGCTGTCCTCTTCTTATTCTTCTCAGTCCGCTGAAGATGCTCCGAGATACTTCTCTGTCTCAAATGAGATGGCACGTTGTCGGGCAGAAAGCAGCCGAACACAAACTCACGTGCATCAAATATCGTGCATTAATTCGTCATTGATCTGCTCAGACGAGTCATGACTGATTTTCCACAGCAAGATTCAAACATTTAGAAGAAACATTTGAACATTGTTTTGATGAAATACTAACGACTGTCTCCTTTAATGCAACTATTCGTCTTGCAGATGAAGCGAAGATACAAAATAGGCATCTATAAGCGCACATACGGTACACACGACCCCCCCACCTCCAAAAATGGTTATGGCTGACAAGGGGATTACACGTCCTTTACCTTGCCCCTCGCAGGAAAGCAATTTATTTTTCTGTGCAGCCCAAAGCGCTAAGTTATCAGCAAATGTAATCCTAGCAGGCCAGTTGCCAAAAACCTCCTCTAAAGCCTTTTCTGCATAACCAGGGGAGGTTGAGATGAATGCACAGTCACACGGTGCAGTGGATAATCTTTAATCTTCGCTCTCTGTCCTCCTGGGACGGGCGGGGGACACGCGATTACTGCGCCGCTGCCGCAGTTCACAGCCGCCCGCACCTCGAGTAATAAAACCAAATGAGATGAGAGATTCAACAATTAAACTAAGCATGGAGAAAGCAGCTTTGTGAAGAGGAAAAGAGTGAGATAAAAAAAAAAACAAGTGTAGCGGGAGCTTTTCCTGAAAATCCCCAATATTGGATTGGAATCGGTAACGGAATCAGGTTTGCATGTGAATTTTTTTTCAGTTATTCTGATACCTGGTCACTGAGAGGCAAAAGCCCAAATCCCTACTTGTATTTGAGGAAGCTGTGATCCTGTAAAGACCTATAGAAACACGAGCGTAACTGCAAACCTGCAGTCAAGCTAGCAAATCGTTCCTTTCAATTTCTAAATGCAGCACAAAAGAAGAACAAAATATGATCTTCCAAAGGTTTCTTCTTCTTCTGCTTCTTCTTCTTCTTCTTCTTGGTGAAGTTGAACTACAGAATTAACTCAGCAAATAATAACTCGGAAATAAAAATCTCATTGTCAACAACTTTATACAACTGTGTTAAGGTTCTTTTTTTTTCTTTTTCTTAAAAAAAGAGGCTGGGAGCCAAAAAAACTAGGTGATATAGTCAAGCCAGTATTGATTATTTCTTATTATTACTTTCTTGAGATCTCACAAAGTGAAACAACTCAGAGCTGTGAAATGTATACATAACCAAAAACAGCTCTCAATGCCAAGATGTTTTCTAGTCCAGAGAAAAGAAAAATACAAAAATCGTTCTCTCAAAAGCTTTTCTTGTTCTCAGGTGAAGTGCGAGCGAGAGGTCAGTATAGAACAGCAGGGAAGCCGTCGTGAATAAAAATGCTGCTAGACTTTGCCTCAAAGCCAACAGCGGTGTTTATTTTCAGAGATGTTATGAGTAAAAATAGTTCTTAGAAGAAGGTTGCCTTCATATAGTCTGACAGAACATAAGAGATTTTGTGAATGAAATAAAGTGACAGATGTCCGTCAGCATGAAAAGCTCGACGCACTCATTCAAAAGGTTGCTGGTTTAAACCGGTTAGTATTCTCACTGAAAACTCCTTTGTCATTCTAAAGTGAGTTAGTAGAGAGACTTGGTTTGTTTGCAAGCTCACGTGCTAAGTATGAATGCAGGCCATATTTTTTTATTCATTGTTTTTCATCACCATCTTCTGTTTTAGTTTTGTGATTTCCTTATTTTTTGAAAGTGTGCATTATGTTTTACTTTCCACTTCCGGTCTTTGTCTGTTTTTTTTCTGGGGCCCTGCGTTCCTGTGTTTCTCGTCTGTTCCCTGGTTCTTCCGATCGTGTTTTACACCTGTCTGTATGTTGTTCCTGGTTTGAACTCATATTAGCTTTTTGCTTGTGGATTGCCCTTGTTTTGTTGCCTGCTTTTTGTTTTGGATTTAGAATTTTGGAATGGATTGTGTCGACTACAGCTTTAGTTGCATTAAAGCCTGTCTTTTCTTCTGTTACCTGCCTGACATTTAATTGTGTGCCTTTGGATCAGGCTTTGCATTGTCTTGATAATGGCATGTTTTGTGATGTCTTTATCATGCATGTCGTCATGGCGATATATACGATATAAAGGTCTGCATTAAAAATACACTTCTGCCCACATATACAATGGTATCAGATGGGCTTCATTCAATTGAGTGCTTTATTGTAAACAGAGAGAAGATGCAGAGCAAAGTCATCAGCTCGTCTCATTCTTCTGCACCACTCTCACGTTTTGAAAGACCAAGGTTTGTTTATAGCATTGGCTCTCCTACATATACACAAAAATAAAACTCAAAAGAGGAGAAGGAGAAATAGATTGTGAAGTCAGCCACAGAAAAGAGAACAACATAAAAGGCAGACTTTTCAAAGTGAGTTTGTGCTTAACATTATTGTATAGGATACATTCACAGTCGGTCAGAGCAGCGGTCAGACTCTCCTGAACTTCACACTGTCTTTGTTTGCTGAAGCTCTAAACTGCCAGTCGGTGGACACGTGCCACAGTGTGCTTTACAGTCGGACCACCATTTATGTTTGACAACAAAAGAATGAACCTTCATCTGAATATTTCAAGTCCTTAACTGCATCTGTGTTTCTATCATCTATATCTCACGAGGACTTTTATCTGCACCCTTTAAAAGCTCATCTTTATTACATGGTTTTGTTCATGATGAAGAGTTAATTTGGCTACAAAATGATGTATTAAATGAGACATTTAATAGGCAGCAGATAACAGTTACTGGTCCTTTGGGTGGCGGAAATTCATTTTCACAGTAAAGATGTGTGTGTGTTTTTTTCACAATCTGTGTCTTGGAGTCAATGACCATGGCCACTGTGTTTAAAAACAGGACGTATTCTAGTCGGGAGCTTCACAGTCTGAGCAACAAGCCAACTGTGTCTGTCTCCCAGAGCCCGCGGAGACAGGAGGGGGGAAAAAAAGGAAAGAGAACTGGTTAAAAGAGGACAGAAAAAAGGAGAAGGGGAAAGAAGAAAGAACATCTTCTGCACAACGCCCACCATAATTATTAACAAGCTGACTTTGACTGCATGCACAAGCAGGCACAGTAAAGCCTTCAGTCATGAGCCGGAGGCATTAACAAAAACCCCACAGAGGCCTGAGAGGACGCTCCGGGCTGTGGGTGGTCCTGGTTCCCTGCCAGGAAACGCTACAATCCGACATTAATGTCTCCAGCACCTTCCAGACACCTCGCAAACTCATTACTATTGTCAGCTCTTTTCTCCTCTTCCTCCTCTCGTCTGTCTCTTCCCTCATTCCTTCCTTCTTCTATCTCCATAAACAAACGTTGGAATAGGAGTTCACTCAGGCTAAATCCACCCTAATAGCCTCGACCTGGGCACCTTCTGATTTACAGCCACGGCCATTGTGAGGCCCGCTTTCCACTCCTGCACTTGTTTTCTGTCCCCAGGAGAAACTGCTTGGGAAAAAAACAAGCGTTTTCACTCTTATTGAGTTGGAGGTTAAAAGATTTGTTCGGCTGACTAGTTAGCTGAGACAAACAAATGTTTGTGTTGTGAGTTTGGCTGGACAGAAGAAAGTGTTCAGGAAAGTATGAAAGGTGTACTATGTCATTTTGAGGATGAAGACTGATTTCGTTTATGCCTAAACAAATTAAATAAACAAAGTGACCTTGAAGGACAACACAGTTTCACCCTGTTTTACTTTGTTTATATGTGGCGGACCCTGCCACCTTTCTAGCCTCAAACAGTGTTCAGGGACCTTATCATCTTCCTCTGAGAACAGCTTGTTTAGTCCGTTAAGGAAAAAATGACATTTCTGAGTTTGTATTATTCCGTCATTAATGTTGTAAATATTAAAATTCTGAGTTTGAATTTCTTTAACAAAACTACGTAGTGCCCCTTTCAGGTTGGATAGATGGATACATGTATGCACGACAGGAGAATTCTTGCACAGCCACTGCAATCATATTACGTTGCTTTCACTCTGCGGCGTTTGAGAACGAAGTATCTGCAGTATTAATGCGGGGTAGGTGCTGGATTAATGCATGAGAGGGGAATTCTGCCACGGAAGCCGCCAGCATGGCACCAAACGCAGGGACAGAGGGAGCAGAAATGTATGAGGTGGGATTTCCAGAAGGGGTTTGTACAGAGACTGTATACAGTACATAAATGGATGGAGATAGGATAAAACAAAGCAAGCTTTAACAAAGGCTGCTGCTGGGTTTCCCATTTAAGGCCGTCCAAGGAGCCCGTGAACAGGGAGGTCTTGAATTCCAATCCTCCTGACAATATTCATTAAGGTGTGAAATTGAGCCGCAGGACCGGACTGCAATCACATTGAGGTTACTCTCTGCTCTCTCGCCCGCCCGCCCGCCCGCCCACCCACCCCCTCCTCTCTCTTTCTATTTCTACCCATCATCCCCAGGAGTCACAGCAGGTCTTCCCTATTCGATGGAGGCGCTCAGCCAAACTGTTCAGAGTATATTAGCATGCCCACAGGGGTTTAGCTCACTGAGCCATGGTTTTTATTTATTGGTCCAAGCTTTGGCGCGCTGGGAGACCTTTGAGGTAGATTGGTTGAGTAACAGTCAATGTAGATGCTGCTCATTGTGCATTTATCCTGCGCTGGCATTGTGTACTGTGGGGGTCTAGCCCCCCCCTTCTTGCCTTTATCCACCGTTAAGATTGCAGAGGCTCTTGGTAGGTTTTTAAAGAAGAATGCACGTGTCTCTGTGCACGATTTTAAATTGTGTCAATGGCAAGTTTTCTTCTACTCGAGTTTAATGTTTAAAACTTTACACAGCGAGAACTGTGAGCTGAAAAGGAAAACCACCAATTTTACACATTACTGTGTGTTTACAAGTCTTGGGGAGAACCACTGTATATTTGAAAACGTAGTATAAAGTCTAAGTCTTTCCCGTTGTGGGACTAAAGGAGAGGATTATCTTATCTTATCTCATCTTATCTTATCTAACATCAGCCTCTACAATGTGGAGGCTGAGAAGAACATGCAAACCCATTATTCATTACTAGAGGAACTAAGACACAGCCAGTATTGGCCATTTTGGTACTGGAAGCCAAATGTTGATAGTAGTTTACAATTCTACATTATTTCATAATGTTTCAGATCCTTATCTTTTATCCAAATTAAGTTGAGGACCCTCACTCAGAAGCGATGCTTTTGTCACTGTTAGCTCCAAAGGGTGCAGGAACACGATGTCACCTTTCATGCAGGCGTCTGAAGAATCAGTCAGACTTGTTACCGCATTGATAACGACGAGACCCCTCAGCAGCTTCCATCTCACAAATACAACCACTGGTTTGCTTTGAAAGAGGTGTTTATTCACCTGTGTGGTGAATGTCACTTTTGGATTTTTTAAACCTCACTTGGTTTTTATCATTTTTAATATATGCTAATATTAATCAGTCGTGCTTCATACACAGCTTGAGATTAACTGCTGTCAGAGGGACGGATGATGGATTTGACAAATACTCTTGTTTTTTAAAGGAATTATTTTCTAAACTTTACATATTTTTTTTTGGGGGGGGGGGGGGGTTCTGTAGGTGTCAAGTGATTGACAGGAGGCATAATGTAGAAGTACTGATATTGACACACACTCAGTTCCTGTTCAGTGAAATAACAATAAAACAGGAAACAAATTAAATCTTGAGTGTATTCAATTTTCTATTCCAAATCAATTTTTAAGTGCTAATTGTTTTTTTAGAATGTTTTATGTGGGCAGACATCAGGAGGGGAGGCAGAGAGCAGAAAGAGAAATACTGGCAGAAATTTAGGAGGAAATAAAAATAGTTGTTCTTCACAAAAGTTTGAAGAACTCTCTTTAACAACTTTTTGAAGACTGAAAAACCTCACTAACTTTTTTTCCAAACAGTTCTGCCAGGGTGATTAAGTCAAAGTTCAGGAACAGCTCAGCAAACACGAAACAAAAAGCAAGAACTCAGCCTTCTCATAGAAGAAACAAACAACCAGAACAATTTCCCACTGAATGGAATGACTTATTACCCTGCTCTCAAAAACTATGATGAAACAAACCTGATAGGTTTTCTAGAATCTCGGGGAGCATGATGACATACAAAATGTGTTTGTTAACCGCTAAATATTGTAGTAGTTTGCCAATGTTATCTATCTTATTGTATCTTTCTTGTGAAAGATAATAAAGATGTTTTCTACAATCTACAAACATTTGGTTGCCGCTGTGCCTCCAGACACAACTTTCTTAAACTGTAAATAAATCAGCAAAGCCACAATTCTGAAGCAATGATACTTGGACCCCGGAGAAGAGAGAGAAGAAGGAGAGCAGACTCTCTCCTTCATCACTTTTTAAAATATCCAGTCGGAACATACACTTAAAGTTATGCTGCACCGTTCCACCGGAAACAAGTCACATAGAGTTTATCACAGGCGCTTAAAAACAAAGTGATGCACCAACTTTGGAGTCCCTCTGTCAAACTGCTGGTGTGTTGAACTGCAGATGCACTTTCTGCTCCACTGCACAGAGGCTGATGGGAAACCAATTGACTGAAGCTATCAGGGTTCGGATTATGCTCAAAGAAATGTCAGAAAATTGGATTCTTTATAAATCTTCTGCAAAGTAGGGGGTTAGAAAAACAGAGACAGAGAGAATAGAAGATTTAGAGACGCAAAGCAAAGAACAGCAAAGAGAAAAAAAACTAGCCAGGGACAGTATCAAAGACAAAAGACATCAGAAGAAGAGTGAGAGGAGGTGAAACTGCAGAGACAAGCGTATCAATCTGTCTCCCGACACATCAGCCAGTTTGATCCTGTGATGGCGGTCTTTGATTAGCTGACATGTAATTTAGCGACCACTTAATTTGAAAGAGGCATGATCATGCAGTATATTGATGATCTGTACTCATAGTACATATATTTTGCAAAATAAAAGATCTATAAAGCTTTCAGAAAAGTGCAGAAAAAAATCTTTTCACCTGATTATCATGATTGAGAAATTTTCAAAGTCTAGTACGGCCACACTATTAACTTATTTTATCCCTATTCAAGTTAGCTAGGTGCTAAATCGGAAGTTAGCCAGCTCGGTTGTTGGAAGTCTCCAGTCCCACAATGTGGAGGCTATGGCACTTGAGTAGGCAGATAACTCAAACAACTGTGGTGTTGTGACACGAATGCAATGGAAGCAGGGAGGTAAAATGCCACGTTCAGCGGGTGAACGTCATCAATAACGGCTTTAACCTTGCAAGTATCTGAATAGAGCATATTTAGATTTACGGGTCTTGAAATCTAAATTAACTGTGACAAATTACTCTCTAAAGCACTGTCTAATTGACAAGAGTCATTCTAATTAACCCAATCTCATTAATCTTAGTGCAAATTTTTTTTTGCAAAGCTTCAAAAGAAATGCAAACACGCTGGAATTTCATCTTTCTCGTTCTCGCACCTTAGCGGTTTGAATCTGAGCCAAAACACCAGTCTGACCTCCACAGAGGCATCCAGGAGGCACATTAAGTCACATGACATCGTGCGGTACTCACGGCGACAGTGTGTGTTGTCGTGCTGGTAGGATCCAGGAGGACAGGAGGACAGGCACTGGCCACTATCTGCACTCAGCAAGGGCAGCTGGGAGCCACAGGACTGACAGTCCAAGCTGCTGGAACAGGTGGCACAGGATGACTGGCAGGCTGTGGGGGAGGAGAGGGAGAAGGGGGGGGGAGAGTCTGACTGTCAGTCACTTCAAATAGTCATTTTCTCTCCTTATCGGAGTTTCCTTAATGGTTACAGGACTGCCAGTCATAGCTTAGCCGGCTTGTAGTTGAAGGGTAGGAAGCCAGAGAAACTGGATATGCAGTTTATCAGAGGTGAAGCCATTACATTGAGTCTCTGGCTGCACTGGCTGGGATGTTCTCGGACCGAGGTGGGAAACTGGAAGTCCCAGAGAAAACTAAAGTGAACCCATGGTGTCTTTCAACCCAAATGAAAGTATATAAAAAAACATAATGGAATAAACTCAGTGTGAGTCAACTACATGCCATCTAACCACAAAATTGTGACAAACATGGCAGAAAATTTCCCTCCTAGAACAAGACGTATCCTTCTGCTCTGTCACATAAGGGCAGGCTCTGCTTCCCACATAAGACAGCACTACATTTCCTGAATTAAGATGTCTTCTCTGTCCGTGCACGCTGTCTGCCGCCCTTTAAATGGCTTCATTTTTTTAGTCTTCCCGATGAGGCGACGACACTTCGAGCTTGCAGGGTGGCAGCGACGCACGCATGCTGCGTCTTCACTCTTTCTTATCTTCCTGCAGCCATCGCCAACTCTGCGTTTTGCGCATTAAAACATTTTGCTATTTCAAAATTGGATTAGGTCTGGTTCGTCTGCACTCACGTACATAGCCCGAAGTGCTGTTAGCAACAAAACACAAATCAGGTTTTTGTTGATTTAATCGTCCCACCACCCAAACGTTACAGCGTTATCTGAGACCTGAATAATACACGATAAAGTCCTCAGACCAATGTGGTAAAACAGGGAGCAGCCAGTTTTGCAGATCAAATTTAGTTTTAATAAAAATAATGTACCTGTTGAGACAACTATATGACACAGAGATACAAAGAATGTATTGTTTCCTCCAAACGTCCTGATTAAAAACCACCCTCATGCTCTTACAGATCTTTGTCTTTGGCAGCTAGGTTCTGTGTTTTGGTGCGATATAATGCGCCTTCAGACATCCCCGTAGAATAATAACACAACCAATGACTATATGACAGGAGAGAAAATGAAAGGACGAGACTTGAGATGGCCTTTAATAAGAAAATCTCAAGATAAAAAGCAACAAAATCGCCCCAAAACCTGCCAGACATCCACTCACAAAGAGAAAGGGGAAGGGGGGAGAGGAAGTGGAGATAAGAAGTAGATCCTGATTGTGATCAAGATGGTGATAACGACGATTGCAGAGAAAGACAAAAGCAGATAAGAAAAAAAAGATGTCGGAAGGAGAGAGAGAGAGATGTCAGGAAAGATGAGAAGAAGCGCGAGGGAAAAGGCGGAGAAGGAAAAAAGGGTGGGAGAGACGATCTTATCAGCGATGTTAGTTCAGGCTCGCAGCTTTGTTTTCACTCACCCACATGCACTTAGTGGGAAAGAAAAATGCAGATATTACACTGTGTGGGATTGAGCATGTTCTCGGCTACCGGTGCTCTTATTGGTTTCTTACTGCATGACACAAATGCACCAATCTGAATGTATATTCAATAAAAACAAAACACAAAAATCGATCAAATATATCTTAAATCATAAAATCTATTAATGTTATAAATGTTGGTTGGATATTAATGAAATGAGTGAGATACAAATTCAGGGTTTCTGCAAGATCTTGCAACATAAACAGTCAGATCACACCGTACATAGAGGGACATTGTCCATAGAGTAAAAAACTGCTCTACAAACAGTTTCAAGTCTTTTAAGCTCTTATTGTTAATAAAAAACTGAAGCAGGTGAATCGTTGAGTCATTACGTGTAACTTATGTGTTCTCTTGTGCTGCTCCAATCCTGGCCAAAACACCTCACTGAAAGGCATCTCTGATCTCAGCGAGACATCTTCCTGGTTGAATAGAGCTATTATAACAAAGGCTACATCTATGCAGAGTCCCTGCATTCACCGCCTGAGCACCTCTCCTTATATTTCTAGTGTACAAGTGTGGAAAACACAAAAGTGTGCAAAGTCAAGAGCCGGCTACTGCAGCATTAGCAGCGAGGTGTCAAAGTTAATACCTTTATCTCTGCCTGATAGCTTTACGGCGTCGGGGCTTTTGGCGTTTGCAGCTTCATGAATATCAGTGGGCAGTAATTGTCTGGATCACCGGGAGAAGAGGTCAATGGCATGGTAGGAATTCAATGCCGTTAAAATGGTAAGCAGATTAGAGCTGCCGCGGGTCAACGCTCGGTCAAGGTGGTGCGACCGCAAACAGCTCTCTAACACGCACGCTTGACTAAAGGATTCGGAGGAAACGGTACACATAAACTCAATACCGAAAACAGGCACACACACTTCCAGACAGGGCAATCAATCCAGATGGAGACACTGTTGCAGTCCTAAATTTTAATGCACGCCTGCTGCGGTGCTGCTGCACGTTGACTCTCCTCATAAACGTGGAGCCAAAGGTTGGGTCTGTTTTCAACGGCAGGTGCGTAAAACTTAATTCTCTGCAATGATGGATGCAGCTTAAATTCAGGATGTGGATGAAACTTGATACTCCACAGAAAGTACAGATCCGCTATATGTGGTATTTAGGTGAGAGACATCTAGCCTGATTGCGGCGTGCGGACCACAAGGAGCCTCTGAAGAGCTTCCAGAAGGTCAACACAAATAATGTAATCTAGCCAGGATCCCCGTTTTTTCTTGCAGAATCCCATCACTAGTGTCTTGCCAAGTTATCTGCAAAAGCCATTGTCTGTGGTGTAAATGTGAAATAATTGCGCGGCTAAGGACACTGTTGTGTAGCCATCCTGATGTATACATTAAAAGAGAGTCATACCTGCGCAGACTCGTCCTTCGACGTAGTATCCAGCTGGACAGACGGGCAGACAGCGGCCAAGATGGAGGAGGGCCTTTGGGTCTCTGCAGCTCTCACAACGGTCAGGAGTCCCCGAACAGGACAGGCAGTCTGCATGGCACTGGACTGGAAAACACACATTTGATTTAAGTTTGATGTATGTAAGTTTTGATTCAATAAAATGTGTTTGCATTACACACACACACACACACACACACACACACACACACACACACACACACACACACACGGACACGGACACGAACACACACACGGACACACCCACACAGGGACATCATTTCTGCCATTTTTAATTTCATGCTAATTTTATTACACGCTGTACATCTGGACAAATGCTGCTGGTGGACGACTTGAAGTCTCTCTCACTCACTCAGTGACACACAGATTCTGACATTTAATTTTATGCAAATTCTGAACAGATTTGGCTCCGCAATGAAACTCAGTTAGCGGAGGCAGACAGATTTAACTTTGCAGAACCACACACGCACACGCACACACACACATACACATGTACATAATTTAATTTTCTCACAAATCTCCATCCAGTACATTTGGCTCTTGGTCAGACTGTGTTAGTGGTGTTAGAGAAGTTTTAGCATGTAAAATGTGTCCTGCTGGGAGTTTTTGAGCGCAACCACACTTTTCTTTTGTCAGCCAACATCTCCACTGGTGCACTCTGTGATGGGCACTAAAGTGCTCTCCCTGCCCACACTGGCTCCAAGTTGGTCCAAAATGTTACCAATAACAACCAAAGCCTGATATTTTTAATTTGTCAACCAACTGCACTTAAAAGTCGTTATTCACTGATTAATCCAGCATGTACAAATATTCTCATTCCATGTTGATGATACTACAAAGCATCATGCTGATTACACGATGGCTTGGCTGGGGACAGCTGCATTTGATGGAAACCATTACTTCACTTACTGACAAAATCCTTCATCATGCTTCCTACAAAAAATTATTCACTCCCACCAGGAAGGATAAATGTGCGTGTGATTCAGAGGTCTGGAACCAGGCTGAAGTACGTCACATTTACACTGAAGTCATTATCAGCTGATGCCTGGACGTGTCTGAGTAAATGTAGAAAAAAAGGCACACGCAACCTGAATCAGTCACACCTGAAGAGGTTTTGAAGTGTCTCTGGACAATGTAACAAGAAAAGATGTCACAATGAAAGAAGTCACAATGAAAGAGGAGAAGGCGGACCCAAATGCAGCAGTTGTCAGGCAGGATGTGCATTGGATGAACATTTATCCGGACCAATGGTGACACGAGAAACAGGCAAATAAAACAGAACACCAGGAACATGAAAATTCAACAGATGACTCAAGAAAGACGGAGCTAAAGACCGGAGGATGACGTGCAGTTTGGGCCAGGCGGAGAAACACAGGAGGTAAAATGGAAGACTGGAAACTGGCAAAAGACACCACAAAAACCTAGAATTCACACAAAAAACACAAAAAAAGGAAACTTAAATTACAGGATCATGACAAAAGCACAGTTACTGCTACAACACAGCAAGCAGTAACCATTATTTTGACATTAAAAACCCTAAATGGAAAACGAACATGTTATTTTTCAACTAAAGTGAGTCTTGAAAGCGTAAACAGTCCGTTTTCCTCTCGTTTACTTCGAGAGAAGTCGCTGAAATTCATCCTCAAATACAATCATCAATGCAACAATGTCTGTGATATCCTCACGGTTATTTTTTACCTGGCTTTTCAAAATCTTAAAAAGGCGTCTCTCATAAATTCTAAATGCCACTTCAGAATCGCCCACAACTCAAAACCCTGTCAGCATCTGAAATTACAGAATCGCAGGAGGACGGCAATAACACTTCCACGTATCTGGATTGCGGGACAAGTGAATGAGGGCTGTCGCTCGTACAACAATATGCGCGGCTGCGTGCGCTTGATTGCGCCATGATTGCTACATCCATTACATGAACGTATTGAGTAAATAAAGTTCTCGCCACTTGTGAAAATGCGACCGCGGGAGCCGATTAATGTCACGGCTGCAGAGCAGAGCAGGGCAGCGAAAGTGGGAGGAGGGAACAATAGGACACGAAAGAAAAAAGAGAGGACTTGTAGGAGGTAAGGGGAAAATGGAAAAAAAATTGGTAGAGAAAAAAAGAGAGTTGAAGAGCACAGAAAAGATGGAGGTGACACTGCAACTTTAATGGCAAATAAGACTGTCAGTAAACCAGAACGTACTGCTCTCAGTACCTCCATCTCTCTTTTCTCTCACTTGTTATCCCTCTTCTTCCCCCCCTACAGCTTCATTTTCTCTCTCTTGCATTCGTATTATTTCCACCTGCCACCAACTCTCACTTTTTTCTTAACTTTTCGTCCCACCGCACCTTTGTTTCTTTCTCAAACAGAAAGTGTAAGAGAAGAAAACCGCAAAAAAAAGAGGGCAGAATGTAGAGCAAGAAAAGTGGGGGATTAAGACACTTTGCGGTGTATGTTCTGGCCCACTGACAGCGTTATTAGCTACTATGAATATCAGTCAAGTGTTTATCTCTCTATTCAGCTGCATGGAACGCATCAGCCAGCGGTAATGTACAAATCCCCTGCATATATTACGGGATCTGCTTCAGAAGTCTTCCTCCGTGCGCTGATCCTGAATCTATCTGAATTCTGCCGGCAAACACTTCAGTCCCGAAAAACAAACGACAATCTTTTCAATCGAAATTCCACCTGACTGTTTACAAGATCATTCCTTGTTTGCTTTGACAGCTGCGAGTGAACCAGGATTGGCGTTTTTTTCCCCTTTATTCCCCTTGAGAATAAAAGCCACGTAGCAGCACGAGTTCAGGTGATATCACACGCTTTGATACAAGCTGTTGTTTACCGGGGGCCGCCTCGACGCTCGCACACTGTACTTTAATTTCATCACCAGCAGAGCGAGTCAGAAAAAAAAAAAAAAAAAACTGCAGCTGTGATTAACTGCAGAAATGCATGAAAACAACTGACCCTGAGGTGTGGATCCAGGCACAATTAACTGCACAGCTCCACCTGATTAAGACGAACGCCTGAGGAGCAACTTCTGAAGCTGCCGATGTGTTAGCGCTCAGCGGTGATGTCGCTATTTTGTCACCCAGCATTGTTAGGAAGGTAAAAGAGATTCAAAAGCAAATAAGTAAAAATAAATCACCTTGCCAATTTGACTGTTAGCACAAGCTTGACCTCCAAGCGAGACTGGCTACCCGCCACAGTAGCTTGGAGAATAAGCCAATTCACCATCCACAGCCAGCATTTACCAGCATTTGGCTGGTGATTCATGGTAATTTCACACCCTGATTCCCACTAAAAAGGCGCTGCGCCATTCAGCAATTCACCCATGCAGTCTGCTGCCAAATTCTCAATCATGAGGCTTTTTATTAGAGACAATAAAGCCCCAAATAGAATCAAATTAATCCATTTAATTCAGCCAAACTTTGTTGATTAAAAATGCTAAAATAATGGTGAGGGAATTGAGCGACTTAACTGTGTGCTGGGCTAATAATAGCTGACACTCTTAACGGAATACCAGAAATCATAATGACGCACTGTAGTTTATCCGACGGCAGTGGTTTGAAGTCTTATGTAATGGAAACTTTTCAAATGCAGATTGTAGCACCAGTTTACGTGAAGGCAGGATGAAAGTAAGTTAGAATGTTTTGAAAGAAGTGGCGCCAAAACTGATATAAAACTTAGATCACTTATTTTGTACAAAGACCGGAAAAGCCATTTCAGCTTTACGTATGTCTGAGTTACATATTCTCTATAAGTCAGCTGTTCCCATCATTTAACAATGTAATAGAAATGCGCAGAACTCTTATTCCATGATTTTTATTCGGTGTTGGGGAAATCCATATGCTACATTTCCAATTTTTCTCAGGAGCCGTGAAAGTCGACCAGACTGTTGGTAGTGTCAGACACAGAGAATATTCACAGTCACAAAGCAAAGTAGGGCAGGTTTAGGTTGTGGACTCTTTGAGGGAGGAGGAGGAAATGCTGCAGAGGTCCAGTCATTGAAAAGAATATTCAGTTTGTCTAAACATCATCCTCTGATTAGTCAGTATACCCCTGGAGTCATTTCCTAAATTAAGGGGATTAAATCTAAATGTACATCCAAACATGCGTCACTGTAAGAATATTTTAACCAGTGATACATACAAGTAATAGATGAATACCCTGATCTACTGGTATATTGGTGTATATATTGAAACAAAATAGATCACAAAAGTCATTCGGGTCATAACCTGGCAGGTGTGAACCGTGTGTGCAGGGAGAGGGATCGCATCTACAGCCTTTCCCCATAAGGCCTGAATGCAGCACGACTCCTGGTTTCTGGTGTGAACTGTCCAATGAGAGGAGAGGCTGCTGACCTCTGGGACTATGGACAGCCATGATTAATAGACCGAAAGGAAGATTTACAGGTCGAGTCGGAGAAGAAAAAGAGGCAGAGGGAGATTATGTTTTTTTTCCCTATATCTATCTTTAGCCGCAAACAAACCGTCCGACCGAGCCGAGACACTAATGCTGGGTTAACACATGAAAAACACGTCTGTTGCCCCTAACAGTATGTAAATGTCAAGCGCGTCGGGTAAATCACGCTTGAATCATCTTGCACAGACATGCATAAGTGCATTATGGTGCATTATGGTTCATTACACTGCACACAGATACACATTAACGCTCACAACGTGGGATGTGATGACAGGTGCAACTGCGTTAATGTGAGCGCAAATATAGAAGGCACACAAACACATTCAAATTATTCACTCGGGCACACATGATAACACACAACTCAACCCAATATGTTTTATATGGAAACACAGCATTAACCCCATATAACACACCCTAATTAACGCCTTCACATACACAGCCTGCGCAGGATGCATATAGACACAGTGTGAGACATTTTTTCTCTCCATACACTATAATGTCTACAGTGTGAGGCGCATTAAGAGATATACTGTAGAGGGAGGTCAGGTGGCTGGGAAAGAAAGAAAGAGGCCAAAAGGGGGAGGATAACGTGAAAACCGCTGCAAAAAGTTTGGGAGACGATTCTGTTTTTAGCACACGGAAAGATAAAATAAAAGAGAGTGATCAAAAACCGTCCGAGGCATTTTAGCCTTCGGTTCTCAGAAATAATTTATATTCCGAGATGAACAAGTCTGCGTGAAAGGCTCTTTATTTTGCTCTGCATCTTCACCCAGTACTTTTCATCAGGATCCCATCAGCTAACACTTCTGGCGCTGCTTTCATTTCTCTGGCCGCAAGGAACAAGTCAAGATTAAAAAAACAAGACTTTGACAGTTTAATCTGGTGACTGAACCCCCTCTAATGGGTCACAAAATAAATCTCCATGATGATGGATAGAGGAGGAGTAAAGAGAAAACAAAATGCTGTTTCTTGAAATATTGGATAATTTGACACTCATTTAAATGAAACTGCATGAAAGTCTAGAGAAGGAGACTAAATGTGTTTGTGGTGCAGCTGTTAACAGCTCAAATAGATCTGAAATGTGGCAATGAGCTGTAAGACACTACGCCTGGTCGAAAACCACTAGTTTACCCTTGACCGATGTATTTTATTTGATGAGATTTATATTATGTATATAGAATTCCTTGCACACGATGCTGCCCATACTGTCCAGAGGAGGCCCATCTTTGTCTAAATGTCTCGATTCTACTGACATTGAATAGCACACTCAACATAATCTGTGACTCTGCGGGCTGATAATAATAATTGGGATGACAGACCCAACATCCCGTTCGCGGCTCTTTTTGAATCTTTCATGTTTGATATAAAAGCATAAAAACACATTCTTGGTTGTTGTTGTTGTTTTTTTTTGCATCTTAATTGCACTGAAAAAGTTTCATTCAAAGTAACTGAAAGCTGACAGGAAGGAGCTGGGCAACTTTTTGGCTGCTAACAATGAGACAGAAAGCCGGGCTTACAGTTTTAGCACACAGGCTTCTATAGCCTACAGTACATCATGTTACAGCATGAGGATTCCCTCACTGCTCTGGCTAGCATACTAGCAGAGCTACACCTGCACACTACACAACACAACAGCACTTCTGCGTACTGCCTACCCAGAAGTGGGAGAGAAACAGAAACAGGTAGCTGAAGGCATCAGGATTTTCATTTCCATGTTTTAAAACAAAACAGGGGTGTATGAATGAATTTCCTACAGTAACGGATTACTTGTTTCAAAACGTAACAATATAAGAGATTATTTAAACTGCAAAAGCTATGCACTGCGTTACTCGTTACAACTAAAGAGTTATCTGAGCATGTCCAACCTTGGCATTGACACCAGAGGTGATGCAGCATCTGTTTGGGTTTATGCTGGTTGGTTGGTTAATTCTCCCATGTGTTCGATTTTCAGTTATTTTGGAGGGGGGATTTAATGCGGGCTACATTATGTTCGTCCTAGATGTTTCAAGAACATCATTTACATTCAAAAACGCTCTTTTCTAAATAAATTCCTTATTCACCACTGGATATAAATGTTTGATTTTCCCCTTCGCCTGCAAAGACTGGAAGTGAGCGGGAAGCCAAAATTCACCACTGTAGATCTTCCGGATGTGTGACCAACATTGTCAAAAATGCCATAAAGCTGCCATCGCCGTTAGTAAACCTACACGTCACCTTGATTCATGAAAACTGCTCCTGGACATTATTAATAACCACTGTGGTGTTAATCTGTTGAATTAAACATTAAACATATTTTTCGAGTGGAAATCTGCTGAACACCCTCAGCCGCCGGCTACTTATTGGATATTACATTTTACAGGTTTCCCCTGTTGTTTGTTTGGACTAATTAGACTGTGTATTTAGTTTCTCGTCGTTTTAATGCACCGAAGCCGAGAAATGCTCCATACAGTAAAACCTACAGAGAGCCAGGAGGCGGCTGAGGGAGACAGGACACGTACAGACGAGCTTTATGCGAACAAAACAACTTTAATCCATTCCAAGCTCCTAAAAGTACTGTGGTCTCAAACGCTGTGTTTGCATGGTGCAATTAAAAAAAATGTCTCCTCTGCCCTCTTGTAATTATTCACTCATGCAGCCAAACTTAATTATAAATCTTCATAAATGTTAACTGTGTAGTCCCTTTGTTTATTTGACTGCTGGGTTTTTATCTATATGGGAAATTAACCTGAGTGTATTAACTTATAATTGCTGCATTGGCCATTTTAGTCAGTAGGACAGACAGCTCCACTTTTCGAATTTCGTGACGAGTCTGTGCGGTTGAAAGAGGGAAATTAGCATAAAGCCATGAGTTTGATATCTTTTTTAATTTGCGGTATTTTCTTGTTTTTCAGAAAAGAAGGGGAAAGATCCTTTTAAAAAATCCCTGGTTGGAATTGTTTAGATTCTCCAATTGGGATTTAGGTCAGCATGATAATTGCACCATATAATAGGAGCAGCTTTTCCCTTTTTTTGCACTCATTAGTTGTTAAACGGGTCTATATTCTGCCATGGAAAACTGGCCAACAACGTGAAGGCCATTTCTCATTTCATATAACTTTTAGGGCTCCAGGGAGGCGACGAGCAGCAACTATTATACCATTCTGCTCGTTTTCAAATGCGCAGGAAATATCTCAACTTCAAATATCGCCTTCTTCGTTTGAAAAATAGAGAGGAAAAAACACCCCTTCAAACAACGAAACTGACCCAGAAAATCCTGCTCTATAAATCAGGTGTGTACTTGATGATGATATAAATGTGCAGAAATGAACGTACACATAGAGAAGGGCTTTACAGACTCGTGAGGTACATGTCAAATTAACAAGACTGACTGTGTATGAAGAAAGGTTTAAAAATAAAAGCAAAGTTAAACGCAGTGACAGACTGAGGGTGTTTTATATTGACTCTGTGTGACTGTTCCAGTG
Organism: Diplodus sargus; assembly: GCA_903131615.1. Classification (NCBI taxonomy): domain Eukaryota; kingdom Metazoa; phylum Chordata; class Actinopteri; order Spariformes; family Sparidae; genus Diplodus; species Diplodus sargus. The sequence continues at coordinate 9,970,695 of CAEMYA010000092.1, forward strand.
GCTGTCTCTGTCTTCAGGCAACAGCGTGCTGGAACATACAGAGCAGCTTGGCCAGCACTGCCCTCCTCCCCAAGGACAATGTGGATTCTGTCCTCCGACTACCTCGCTCCTCTATAAACTCTCTCTCTCGCTCCCTGTGCCACTCTGTTTATGAGTCTTTTCTCTCCCTCTCGCCCTCTCTTCTTTTTAATTATCCAACCAGCTTCTCATTTACATATGCAGTAATTTCAGCGAGTAACTAAAGTTTATTTATGTACCTGTAGCATCCTCCTGGAGCAGATGCTGCGAAGTGCTTCACAATAAAAGACCAAATCAAGAGACGTAAAATAAAGAAACAACCATTCAGACCTGAGCAGTCTTCTTCGGCAGTCGGAAAAGGCAACTTTTCAAGCCCAGAAAATGGAGCCCAGTGGCCGACCAAACAGCAACGTGAAAGCAAGCTTTAAATGGAACCAGTCTATACCTGAATGTGCCAATTTTCTATAACACTTACACTGTGCAATCAGTATTAACCTCAGAAGGACAAGGTCAAGCATAAACCTTGTATACTCCTAATTTAAAGGAGGAAGCATGTTTGTACAGAGACTGAAACAAGTTAGCTTCTTTAAGGCATATTTCACACAATTTTACATATTTGGTGGTGTATATTTCTCATCTAAAGGTATCCTGAAAGAGACTGCTACATAGTCATTTCCATCAAGACAGCAGAGTTTGAGAATCAGAGAGGGGGCGACTGGTTTTGCACAAACAACCAATGATCACACAGGGAAAATCAGCCAAAGAGAATTCAGAGACAACACATTCACAGCAACACTAATGGAAAATACAACACGGCTACAAAAACACAATGAGATTTGGCAGCGAGTATGCACTCATACCGGTTACATGAGCATTTATACTTGACTGCATCTGACATCGGCAGGGGACTGTCAAAAGACATTGTGGCAAATGTGAAAAATGAGCATTCGCGCACAGTTGAAAGCGAACTTCATATCGAAAATGACTCATGTAGCTACCTGAATATCAATTTTACAGAGTGCGACAATGTTTGGCAGCTGAATCCTCAGAATGTCTCATCAAGGTGTTTTATGTGAAGAACAAAAAGGAGTAGATGAATAAAAACAAGTCTATGTGAAATATCAGTGGGACCTGAAAAGTCCTTCATCCTGAATGATTGTGGATGTTCCTTAAGATTAATTCACCTGACTTTTAAGCTGAACTTTGAACTTGGACTCAATTTTAGGTCAGCAACAGTTAACTGGTGTCGTTAAAGTTCATATTCACGTTCAAAAATCATTATAAAAATAAAACATCTACAGAGCTTGTAGAAAGACGCAGATATCTTTTCCTTGAAAGCATTATCATGATTGTGAATGAGTAATAGTACAACATTTCTGAGGTCCAAAATGACCGGACTGAGATGAGCTCAGCATACTGTACTGCTCTAATGTTAGCAACGTTAATGTCACCTTGCGTTAGCAACGTTAACGTTTCCTAGCTAGTGATAGGAGCGTCAGCAACGTTAGCTAGTGCACAGGTTGGCAACCACTTGAGGGGGCAGATGACTTTAACAGCAGCAGCGTTGTGATGTGATTGCAATGGAAGGAGGAGATGGAATGCGACACTTGGTGGCTGAATGTTATCAATAGCACATTCAACATTAATAATGGAAGCTAAGGTTTCATGACATTTCAGTACAAATTATGTCACAATACAATCTAAACGTGTACATTAATTAAGCATTCCCGGTGCCAGCTAGGGAGCAGCGGCATTCGCTCGACTTATTTATGATCTGTGTGCTGTGAAAAAAACGCTGATGTAAAAAAGGTGCAGGATTTGAAAGAGCAGAGGAATGTGTCAGAGGTGGCGCACACACTTGTGACACACACACACACACACACACATTCGCATCCAGCATCCGTTGCAGCGACATACCTTGGGGACAATCTGGGCAGCATCCATCCTCCCGGGTGACAGCCAGGGTGCCTTGCGGGCAGGTCGGGCAGGAACGCAGATAACAAGTCACCTGGGCATCGCGGCATTCACACTCCCGGCAACCGCTATCAGTCCATCGAGCCAGGTCCTGAGAACACAGAGGAAAGGTCGAGAGACAGGGAGTGAAAGGAGAGGAGAGAGAGAGGGAAGACAGTTTATCAGACATAGTCTTGGTGAATGCTGATATTTAAGTTCTTATCATTTGCAAAGAACGATTGTACTTTAACTTTGACAAAGCTGAATCACAATTAAAAAAGGAAGCCACACAGACCAGGCAGCATGAAACCCTGAATGCTAATAAGCAGTTTGTGTCAGTTATAAAAAAAAAATTAAAAAACGTGACAATCACGACTTTAAAATACATTTTCAAAGCGATATGAATGAACTGACAGAAGCCCACAGAGGACAGAGTCAGTCAAAAACAGCAGGAACGCCCCCAAAAAACTGATGTAACTCAGAAAAGTGAAATGTTTTTAACAACCATGAAGAGTTTTTCTCCTCACGATCTGATGGCGGATCAAAGCTCACAGACAAGGACAGACACGAAACTGACAGCGCAACTTTTCTGACTGACTGGAACTGAAAAGCGTCACAAGGCTGTTTTTAGATCAGGACTTCCATTCAGAGAGCGCTCGGATCCAAGGATCCATCTAAGGAGCACAAAACCCGCAGCCCTGAGCAACAGAGGAATGAAATGTGCAGCCTTCAGGGTCGCTTATCTCAGTAGGATGGATGGAACATTTCACCTGTTGTGCACAGTTGTGTAAGAGCTGAGGAGCGTAAGTAGAACAGATACTGTTCCCTTGTACCATTAACATCACTGAACCCTTATAAAAGGAATCTACTGCACTAAAGGAACAGACCACCCAAACCAATTTCTAGCAGGTCAATATTCGTGATCACAGCCGCAAGAAAATAAGATCCAATTATTATTCATATTTTTCTATGAATTTAAAACATAGCTAATTAATTCGCAAACATGAGTGCCTCAGGGTAGAGTACAGTATGTCGGTTCAGCATAAACACTGAAAATATGTATCAATCTCCCACTGATTCTCTACTGTGAGGAGATGGAGAGGAGGTGGGCATGGTTCAGGAGTAGAGCCAACGGCTTGTTATCGGAAGGTCGCTGGTTTGATTCCCCTGATCTGCATGTCGAAGTCTCCTTGGGCAAGATACTGAACTCTAAACTGCTCCTGATGTGCTGGTCGGCACCTTGCATGGCAGCCACCACCATCAGTGTATGAAGGTATGTATGAATTACTGTAAGTAGCTTTGGACAAAAACGTCTGCTAAATGCCCTAAATCTAAATGTAAGTGACTTTCACAAACAGTTACACACCTATACGATGAGTCCTTGACATTTGTTTGAGTTAAAGTGTTTTTGGCTTTTCTTATAGTGCTATCAAACTACAACAGACCATTGTGATGTTTGACACGTTTATAGTTCTTATTGGTTTTGACTTTAAAAGGTCAACATTTTTGAAAAATTATACGCTCACTTTCTTACTTAATCAAGTTTGTGTCAGCTGGTCAAAAGCTGAAAACTCACTAAATGTCAAGTGTTATACTGCATGAATGAGTATAATTTGAGGCAGATCCTACTTTTGCTTAAAGGGTAACTTTTTCCATCTTAAAGTGTGTTTGCAGGTCTTGGGGATTGCTACAGCGTAGAGTTTGTGAAAAAGTTGAAAAAGTGTCTCTAGAGGAAGCTGCATGTAATATGATAAACTGCCTCTAGTGATGTCACTGACTGGCAAAGCTGCATTGTGTGTAATGTAGACGGCAAGTTTTGGAAAAAGAAGAATAATGTGTGTAACAAATGAGGCGATACCTCTGGTTCTGCTGTATTGATTTTGATCTTTTGTTTTTAAACTATCCATAATGAGTCCAACAGCGTTATAGGAGTGAAATGCTACCTGGGACCTACACTACCCACAATGCAATTTAGCCACTGAGTGAAATCTCTGAGGGCAGATTCTAAGACTAAATGCAGCTTCCTCTGGAGCCACAAAAGAATGTATACTTCTTTTGTCGCATAAGCAGTAGTACCACTTAGTTTGGAGTGATGCAGGGCTATTGAGTCTGATATTGGATTAGGCTTGATTGAATCAGATAACTACTTAGTTCAGTTTGTTCATGCATACATAATCATGGATGAATGTAAACAACGTAGCTGTGACGTCTTAAAGGGTGCACTTGAACTATTTCTTGACAAACAACCTGGGAATCTAAACCAGTAGTAATCATCTAGTCACAAACCTGATGCTTTAGCCCTTCAGTCAAGCTTTTTAAAGACACTTGAATTGCAATATTCATGTATCGATGCGTGTCGGCGTGTGATAAGCATGCAGTATTTATCTTTGTTTACTACTGGTGAGATGAATTCCTCAGGGACACAAAGAAAATTCTGTCGAGGAAGGATAATGGAACTCTCTACTCTTGGCCTTGGCTGGCTGTCCAACAGCATTTCACAATTGTTCCCCTCCGGTAATGTAAAAAATGTAAGCCTTTAGCTTTCTAGGTTTCCAGGGCCAGCCTGTAAATAATGAAGCTGGTGCGAGAGTAATGAGGAAGAGATTGTTGTTAGAGGCTAAAAAGCCCAGAGTAATCTGATAGCTGTGTCCTAAAACATACATTTACTCTGTCGAGTTGCAACTTTAATTCTCAGTGTTTAGAGATTGTATTTATCTATTTATATGCAGCTTATTATTGAAGTCCTTGGTTGTTTGTGAAGCAGCCTCCCTCCTCTGCAGTGACACTTTATGCCACTTATTTTTCTTTTTTATCTTCTTTGAATAGAAGCCCTGTGGTGTCTTTGTTTCACTTTGTTTCACACAAGCAGTGTAGATTTCTTGATTTTGCGATTTTCGAAGACATTCGAAATAAAATCTTTGATAGACGTACCTTGTAGGATTTCCCGTTGAACACACAGGAAGGTTTCACAGAGGAGCACTCAGGGCAGCACTTCCCCGGCAGGTGAATGGGCTCCGATCCCTAAAGATAAAAAAAACCAAAATGTATATTTGGCTGCCTTTCATTCTTAAAGTTACTATCACTTGTAGAGGTTTAGTCATAAGAACAACAGGGGAAAGTAAAGTAAGTGGTATCACTCAGTCTAATTCTGTTCGGTTCAACTTAGGTTCAGTTAGTTTAAGTTAAAAACCTCTACTTAAAAAGAACATTTATTATTAATCATTTCAAAGGCTTCACTTGTAGAGGAAACAATAAAACCATCACATTTTAGGATGATTTTGATTTTAACTTGAACTTGTGGTAAAACTTTGTTATATGTGCTATTTCAGCCCCAGAAATAGCTTTATGCAATTTCAAACCATGTTTTTTCTAAAGACGCTATGAAAGGACAGACAAAGCTCAAGGTTTAAGATGAAAGGGTAAAATACTGTTATAGCTGTTATATCTTTTAAAAATGCAACAATATGACAAAGTTGCACACTTAAAAACACACCCTGAGGCAAAAGAGATAAATAGGGACTGGGCTATATGCATTATCCAAAACCACCTTTATTGATCAGAATGATCATCATTCAGGTACATGTTGATGTTTTATGTTTTCAGAGCATTGTAAAAAAAACTCTTGGTTGAGAACCTTGTAATCTATGTTGTAAATATTAAGTATTTTTGATTTTGTTTGGAATCAAAAACTTTCCCCAAACCCCAAAAATCTAGCAATATGCCTGTAGATTGGGTTGCAGCGGTTCCAAAATTCCACTAACAAGCTTGTGAAAACACCGGTATTACCCGGTACACCGGCTTTTTACGAAAAGAGACGCCCATAAACTTTCCTATTGCTGCAGCTTCCCATTAAAAGTATTTAACTGGGGAAACATTAGTTGAGTGAGTAGTTTTATACAGCCTGTGGGATCAGTAGAAAAAGAGGGAACTGTTAGGTGAAAAGCTGCAGGGGACAGGCTGCACACATCCAACTTCTCAGAGAGGTAACCAACCACTTTTTCCCCTCATTAACATTATCAGAGTCCCCTGTTTGCATCGAGTTGAAATCCAAAATATTGTTAAATAGGTGCTTCTCCAGTAAGTTTTGATTTAAAAGAAAGAAAAACCACGGTGAGGGCCGGAAGTTACGTGGTGTATGCCCCGACACCATGTAACACCTTTTCATAGACTTTGTAATCCTTTAATAAGAATTAAAACATGAAAAATGGCTAAATTGGAGTTATAGGCTTTTTGCATTGCAATAGCAATATGCCACTAATGCAATTTTCTGACACCAAGACCTACTTACAGTATCATTACAGTGCATTACAGCACATTACCATCTTGGCTGATAATGTACGGCACCCCCCTGTGCCTTCCTCTGCCCATCGACCCACACATGCTCATTAGCCCATAACCTCCCTCTTTTTGTTCTGCACACTGACACACCCAGGGTGAGAACCGCACGACTCTGATCTTCTTAGCGGAGTGACCTTGCTCCATTCAAGAGCTGGACAAATGCCAACTACGCTGCTTACAGCTAATGGCACTTACCAGCTGTAATTATCGCCATACAGCAAGATTAATGAGGGCTTATTTGGTCATGGCAGGGGATATTAAAGTAATATTATTAAATCTGCTTGACGTAAGAAAACACTGGAAGAGGTGTGAGGGCTCTGAGTTTAAAGTGGGTCATTTTAGAGGATAAAAGCAACCATGGGAACACCCGCAAACAACTTCAACAAATCCTTTGTTTGTTTTGACCAAAATAAATGTTTGTGTTCAATGTCCTGCATCCATAACTGGGCCAAGTTTGAAAAGCATGTCTTGACATGAAAGCTATCACTGATGCTTCTGTTGTGTACATTTGACGTTGGGATTGTATTATTGGTATAAAAAATGTGATGCATTGAGGGAAAGTCTCTCAAGTGTGACGTCTGAGTGCAGCGTGTGTCTACTGACAGGTATTTAGTTTATTCAGCCTCTGTTTCTTACAGTCTTGTTTCTTTTTTTCTGCTGTGCCCAGCTCCCACGCAGATCAGTACGGTTGCATCTTGTCTTTCAATTTACTTCATCTAAACTGAGTGAATTATCTGTGATGGAAGCAGCCAACCTTGCAACCTTAAATGATCACCCGTTCTGCAATTCCAGCCAATCTGGATTTACTTCTTAATACCAATGAAGATGGGAACACCAGACCTTGTGAACTGGTAACTGCAGCGAATTACACCAACGGTGAACAAAGCAACTGCGACATCTTCCATTAACCTTTTAAGAGGCCCATTTAAAGGCCAGGAAATGGGATTTCTGGGTGCTGACATGTTGCTTTTTGGGTGGGAAGGAAAACTAGGGTGAAAAATTGTAAGTGCAGGTGGAGCCTGCAGGGAAAGAAAGCTTACTATATATGATTGTGATGTGAAAAACCCTGGATCCAGAGGGTCTGCTCCACACTGACTATTAAAAATGAATGGATCATTAGAGTAGACTTGATGAAAAAGCAAACTTAATGCTGCACCTCTTGTTAGGTAACGCATTAGCCATGGGTTCCCAGGTGGATAGCAGGCCTTGGTGTCATTTGGTGCTGATTTGAAGTGAATTATGCAGTTTCAAATTGTATTGCACCCAACCTGCCACAACCACAACACTAAACTGCCTCTTGCTATGTTAATCAAAACAAATGAGATGAAGAATAAACACATACAAATGTTTTGGGGGAAAACAGTCATAGTCAGACATAGTGTAAAAATAACTTGGCATCTTTAGAGGGATATTCATGTTTTTCTGCTCAATTTTTTAAGAGGCACATTTAAAGGCCAGGAAATGGGATTTCTGGGTGCTGACATGCTGCTTTTTAGGGGGCAGGAAAACTAGGGCTAATAACTGCCACAACTATTTGGACTGCTATTTGGATTGCTAATCTCTATATTAAGTTTCATAATAATATCCTACTTCCTGGCTTTTCACTCCTAATCAATCTCAACAGGTGCTCCGACCCAAAAACAAATGTGTTGGGCTGCATTCATGCGTCGCGTATGTTGTTTCATTTACATTTAAGAGCATGAAAATGTGTCACGTCATAGCTATTTTTAAAACTATAACACACAAAGATTTCTCGCACGAAAATAATTCTATTCCCCTTTTTTTTCTCAGTAATTGCAAGGTAAGAAACAAACATTATCATTTATGCGAAAAGGAACGTGTGCTTGCATGTTTTGGCTAAAGTTCAGCTGGGTTCAACTAGATCTCTCTCCAGCCTGTGAGGGCAGTTGTGCCCCCAGGAAACGTCTGGGACAACAAAACTGACAACTACAGCTTCCAACGATGAGGTCACCGCGCTTACCTGCTGGCACTCAACACGACTGCACTCGGCCCTCTGGCAGACCACCTGACCCCGGTTGCAGGTACAGAACTCGCAGCCCGTGCTGTTCCACATGTCACCGCTGTAACGCACCGTGCCCTCGTACAGGCAGCTTCCCTTGGCGGCGGTGCATTCATCACAGCACTGACCAGCACGCTTCACTTTGGTTTGACCCTGAGAGGGAGCAGTACAGCCAGATTAAGGTTTGCTTGGCGAAACGTGTACAACCGGAATGATAGGAATGAAGAAATGCACACTGAGCTGTGAGACAAGACAAAGAAGATCCAAGGAGTCTTGTAAAAAACTGTATTTTTGTTTGTGTGTGTGTGTGTTTCAGCTGAGAGGGATAAGAGGATGAAGGGGAGAGTGTGTGTGTTGCATTATTAAGGCAGAATACACTGAGCAGTTTGAGACCCCGCGTTTCTTAGGACTTTATTTGAAAGTGCTGAGAGGTGTGGATTCACTGACACTGCAGATGTAACTCCTCTACATCTGAGAGCTTCAGACACTCTGTACCATATGAAGACATAATTAAAGAAAACGTCCTTTTTTTCCTCCAAATTTGAGGCAGTGTGTGCAAGGTCTGTCCAAATCATGTCACCAATTATTAACAGAACAGTGGGGTATTTATTAGCTCAGCTTTTATTCCTCTTGTATCTGCTTGTTTCAGAGTGGTGGTTTGGAGGCTTTGAGTCCACTGGGATCTTCTCTCTGCAATGTTGGATTCATCAGTGGAGGGAATGACTTGCTAAAATATCCTCAGAGCTGAGAATATTTTAACTTTAGCTTTGGTCAAGTTTTAATGAAATATGGGAGCCCTGAGTGACAGAGCAAAATGCTTCAAAAAGGTTTCCAATGGCTTCACAGTAGCAGCTGGAAGCCAGATAACTTCTCCCTCCAATCCTTTCTTCTTTATAGGTTTAATGAGAGTACATAAGTTCAAGACACTACTTTTGATTTGTTTGTGTTGTCAGTCTTTTAGTGTGAAGTGGATACTTTTTACAATACAAAGCTGAAATCTGGATAAGTGATCTCAGCTTGATGTGCTCTAATTTAGTAAAAGATTCACATTTGTCTCGACATAATGTACAACAAACAAACAAACGTTTCAAAAAATAATAAACTGCCTCCCTCACGGACTCTTTATTGTATTGTTTCACTTTAATGATGTCTGATTCTTTATTGTGTTTTTGTTGTTTTTATGCTGCCTTCCTCCAAAAAGAAGTTCCTCTTGAGGGGCAGAAAAGGATCTAAAATAAACTGAGCTGTGTAGATTAGTGGGAAACATTTGTTTGGTCTCAATTGTACATGTAGTCTAAATGCTGGCAATATTTTTCTTTTATATATTTGCAACAAATCTGGTCAAAAGATCATAAAGAAATATGAGTGCATCCTACTGGCAAATATTGTTTGTGCTTTATCTTATTCCTCTGTGTCATAGAGCTGTATTGTTGCGCAAAAACTATTAAAAACACATCATATTCCCTCATTACCCCAAACACACACATACTTTAGTCTATCTTGACTCAATCTTTAAACCATCCTGGTTCACTGACTTCTTACTAGAGCATCAAATGTTGATTTATCCTCCCCAACAGCATGACATTTGGACCACAGTGTTTCAGCCCATGGCATTCATCAGGGCCATCAGTGTGGTTCTAGATATGTGAACATTATTGCTTTGCATGGTGACACAATGGCTTAAAGCCTAAATACATATTAACTTTCCCATAGATCTTTAGTCAGCTGGTCACATCCAGTCAGAACCAAGTACAGTGAAAGTGCGTTTAGTTATATCTGATGAACTTCCTGATTCAAATTGGATTTCTAGATTAAAACTGCACCTTGATTCCTTTGTCTATCAGCTATTTTAGTCAATTTAGTCTTATTTTCGCTTTCATTTTACTTGTAACAGCATATTACGTGCTTGTCTGTGGCCATTTAAAGTTGTATTGTGTGTCCGGATAAGGTTTTACGGTCCTCTCTGACTTCACTAACAAGAACTCTGGCACAGAAAGGAAGCTTCAAGCTGAAATTTGCATGCAATTAACAGCCTAATGTCCATCTGTGTGTGTGTGTATGAGAAGAAGAGGGTGTGTGTGTGTGTGTGTGTGTGTGTGTGTGTGTGTGTGTGTGTGTGTGCGTGCGTGCGTGCTTGCGTGCTTGCGTGCTTGCGTGCGTGCGAGAGGGGAGAGAGAGACATCTCTGTGTGGTCCTGCATAGTTAAAAGTCTACGCATCCATTATAGTTTCAACACAGAGAAGAAATGCATGAGGTGATTTCTGAATTAAAGTGAATGTCAATGAGTTTGTGTGGGTGTGCCTGTGTTGGTGTGGGTGTTAGACTACCTACCTTATCACAGGTGACGGGCCGACAGGTGTGTGTGTGGCATTTAGACTGACCCTGGTCACACACACATGTGGTGCAGGTGTTCTT
>CAEMYA010000092.1:9992432-10012173 GCA_903131615.1 Diplodus sargus
GGAGAAAAAAAGAGATTAAAAAGTAAGGGGGTGTATGTGAATGTGGATAATGAGGCACACTGTGAGAGGACATTACCTGAACATGTGAACACGGAACTGCAGAGTCTGCTGGGTTAAAGAGACGGGTTTCGTCTCGGCTGTAAAAGCCAGCTTCAGGCAAATGCTAAGCTCGTTGGCGATCTTCCTAGATTTCTCTTCATCCTTTTATCCACATGCGTACATACTCGTGTTACAATAAATGCCCCAGGACAACATGTGTAGGCATAAAACCAGGAAGATGTTTCTGCTCTGTGATTGACAGAACTGGATTGGCGGACTCTATACTGGCACACAGAGGTATTAATTAGAGTTAGATATATATCTCCACGTGTGAATCTATGCGATGCGTGTTGTTCTTTCACTCTAAATGAGAAATCAGCGTGTGGATGTTTCCTGCAGACAAAATGATAGAGGTGAGCAGCTGGCTTCACTCATTTTCTGAGGAGTCAGGCTGTGAAACCTGCAATAAAACCTTCTTTAGCCTGCATGAAATATATCATTAGAAAGAGTTTTAATGGAAAATTGATCTAAATGCTTTTTCACCCTGGAAAGAACAGATCTCTGTGGCGAACAACAAGCAAGCCCTTAATGGTTCTGGCACACAGCCAATGCGCATTTTCTTCCATTAAATCCTGAAGAATCTCAACCAGTTAATTAACGTGAAGTTAAAAATGCCGTGTAAAACAAAACAAAGCAAAACAAAACAAAACAAAACAAAACAAAACAAAACAAAACAAAACAAATAAACATATACTTTTCAATGCTGTTATATACAAAATAGTAACAAACTGGTCGATTCAAAAACCCATATATCTCATAATCCTCCTTTGTCACCTTGGATGTCTGCAAAAAGGGAAATGCTTAATTCATCCAAAAAGTTCCTCCTGGGGAAAAGAGCAGCAGGTTGTAAAAACAAACTGTTCTCCAGTAAAGACGCACTGAGGGCGTGACTCCGCTCCAAACCTCCTCTCCTGGTAGTTCAGCTTCATGTGAAGTGCCACTTCACCAGAGAAGTGACGCCTGTGGAATCCCAAAACCCAGCCTTGTTTCGTTTGAGGATGTGCACTGTCAAAAAAGTGCAGCTTGTAGAGCTGGAGGCGGCTGGACAGAGACGAACAAAACAGTGATTGTTGCTTTTGACAGTGGGAGATGGAGAAGGGGGGCGGGGCTCTGAAGACCATAATGTATCGAATCAAATTCCAAATAATGTGACAATTTTTAATCATCGCAGGGACAAGAGAAGAACACTTCATACGCCTGTTTGATAACTAAAAAATGCCATTCCAAAACCCAAAACCATTTATCTGCTGCTACAACAGCCTCAACTCTTATGCTTTTTAGACCTTTTTTGGCAGATTTTATAACCTGGCTGCAAATTCAGTCAGGGACAACGCTGACGTTGGCTTATAATTTCTGGCTGACAGTCAACGATCCAGTTCATCCGAAAGATGTTGGATGGGGTACAAGGTCAAGTATTTTACACACCAATCTGGAAAAAAAACAATTTCTCTATGGACCTGGCATCGTGCACAAAAAAGGTGATGCACAGGGCAGCACAGCGGCTCAGTTGTGAGCTCTGTCAACTCATAGCACGAAGGCCGGGGCGGAGCCTTTCTCTGCGTGTGCCTTTCATGTTCTCCCCGTGGTCGAGTGGATCTCCTCCGGGTGCATGTACATTTGGTAAATGATCATGTCAGTGCCCCTGATCAAGGCACTGCTCCTCATGGATGGGTTGAATGCAGAGAGCAAAGTTTCACTGCGTAACACTCAGTATGATTGCATGGGTCCAATAACCTCTTCAAAAAAAAAGGGACGAACACAATGTGCGCTGTAGCAATGAGATTTCACCGCGCTGGAGCCGAGGCGTCCACACAAAGTCATGAAAAACAGCCGGAGCACATTTTAGTTTATGAGATATTCTTATACTATATATAGGACAATGTAGTGTGCTTAAAAAAGAGACATAGCCTTATGTTCATTTCCAGGCTTGTGTTTTTTCCAAAGAACACATCAGTTTTCTCATACTGCCCAGTGCTGCTCCTTTACTGTAGCTAGTACTCCTTCAGATGTCGATCAGTGGACAGCAGAGTCTTGACCTGAGGAGACGGCCCTCCTGTGTTGTGCCATCCGTTTATGGAGACGTTGTTTTGTCTCCCCAATGTACAAACCTATGCAGACCTGGCTGCATTGAACAGCATGAACTACATCACTCGGTTTATGTCTGGCTGTTTTCTTTCTGAGTATGAACAAGTGTCTGCCTCAGCGTGTTGGTAGGATTGAAGTGAAAAGGGATATGATGTTTATTAAAGATCCTCCTGATTTTCTCAGATGTTCCTGCAACATAAGGAATGATGATGCTGTTGTGTTTTTCCTTTTCCTCTTCTCTGTCTGCTCTGGATCTTTTATACAAAGGTCCAATGTGGGTAGCCACAGGTTTTAAATGTTCCCCCTTTTATGTGCTTCTGTTCCTTCTCCTTCCCCTCGGACTTAGTGGACACAGTCTCGGCCTGATGGTTCAGGGTTCTGATGACCCTGATGACCCCCCATCTTGTACTCAAGTGGGTGATGAGTGTTGAACAGCATGTATTGATCTGTGTGTGGACACAGAGTTTAAAAGGCTGCAACTCCCCTCCAGTTAGCTAAAACTGGAGAAGCCTCTTGGATGAGAGGCGAAACGTCTTCCAGAAACGGACACACATCCAGTTGCCTACAGCACTTAGAATTTACTTTAGCTCCTGTCTCCCGAATACCTCCTCTGATTGGTCAGCTTGCACACGCCTGAGCCAGCACCGCTTATTAACAACAAAGCAGCTTTGCTAAATTAATTCTTACACGCCAAACTAGCTGCGAGGATTGCGAGAAATGTGGAAAAAGGTGATGAAGCGTGACAACACAAAATCATGTAATTAAAGGCGGGACTACTGACGAGTCATTTCAGTGCCAGCGTATACTGTGGGATAGAGGAGCTTCTGTCGGTGCTGAGTTTTATATTTCAAAATGTGTACATGCATTACCCATGTATAAACACTGAGGGAAAGAAAGAAGCTGAAAAAGCCTAATAGGTCTACTTTAAATGAGTCTATATGCTGCATCTTTATGTGTGCATATTAATGTTTAGTAGAACAGATGAAGGGTGACGGGGAAAGAAAGAGCCACTGTCTCTTTTACTTACTCCATAAACGACTCCTTCGTACTGGCAGGAGCCCTGGGAAGAGGAGATGCACTCTGGACAGCACTTGTTGGCAGGAATCCTCAAACGCTCACCCTTTGGAAAAGACAGACATAAATGATTACACATATACACACAAAATACGACCAAATAGACACACGGGACGGAGAGAGAGTACAGAACCTGCTGATCATTCGGTCTATTTCCATGGAAATTAACTGACGTGTGCCAAATAATGAAACAGACAGACAATGATGAAAATATGAAGACTACCAGGCTTGCACACGACAAGTAGATTACAGAGTGAGCGTGGCTGAGGTAGCACAATACATACAATACTATAGAATCAACGCGCAGCCCTATAGCCGTGGCACCTCCACACCCTTATTAAGGCTGAATGTGTGGAAAGAACCATATCGGAAAGCATTGAGGGCCAGACGCGGCGCCGGGGAACGGTTTAGGTGTCGTTTATTTGCAAATAAAAATGATATGGAATGGAAAAAGACGGAGGGGAGGAACACAATTTGGGTAAGGTGAAAAAACACATCCCCCCAGGAGCGTCAGAGAATGCCTTGTGTCAATTGAAAATGAAAAGAAAGGAAAGAATAGAGGGACACGGAAATCAGCAGCAGCGGGCAAATTACATGTGAACAGGCAGTAGAATGGAAGCTAAATGTACAAATAATAATGGGTATCATGGGAAATAAAAGGGGTGGACAGGGAACTTTGCAGGAGGTACGAGTTCACCATGAATACACAGACAGACCAGAGGTTTATATTGTACTCTCAGCTTGTCATTAATCACCTGGTAGCACAGAATATTTTAAAATAGAAACAGGACCACCAGCTGAATTTCAACAGCATCAGGAAAATTAATCTATCACAACAGCCACTTTGTGCTAACAAATTGGACACTAATGCTCCGAACCTCTAAGTGTTTCCATTCATTGAGGCTCTAGTTCTGCTCTCTCTCATCCTGAACTTTTCATCCTTTCATTTATTTTCAGTCCCTCCAGCTTTTTTCTTTTTCTTTTTTTCCCCCATCTGCTGCCTCAAATCTAATCACCAAAATGTGGCTGTACTACACGAATCTGATCCAAATTGAGATGTTATTGCCACAAATGAAGAGAGGTGGTTCAGATTCAGATTATCGCTGGCGTGTATTCTTGAAGTTGTAAGACTCAAGGTTTTTCTGCTCTCGCAGATACCTTTTGCAGCAAAAGGGGGTAGGGGTCCAGTGCTTCTCTTAGAAAGTGAAGGCCACTTTGTTGTCTACTCATAAAATAATGGAAACCAAAACCAAAAAAAGATAGTGAACCATGAACACACCAAGGTGTTATTTTTGGTTATGAACAAGCAATAACATCGTCGCCTCTGTGATATTGTTAAGGTTGATTAGTGGTACAGGAATTACATAAAAGGGTAAGATAACAACACTGGAAATAGACAACTGTTTTTGCTCTCATGTTTATGAAGTAAATGTTGATTGAGGCATGTAGATAATGGCTACAGAATAATGACACTATCTGCATAAAGACTGAATCACTATAACCTCACCTTCAATATGCTACTGAGTATGACACTGGGGACCAAATCTCCCACGGACATCCAGGCTGGCAGCCTGGCAACATTTCTTTTTGAATTCATGCTTTCATTATAAACTGAATGAAGGAATACACTTGTTTTGTTCAGCATTGTTTGTAATTTGCTACTCAGTGGAAACTGGAAAGCAATGTAGTTGTCTTCTCTACAGAAGCGCCAACGAAAATCTGAAGCGAGGGAAGGACATCCGCTTTGAGTACTAACGATTGTATCAATGAATAGAAGAACTGCAGGGGCAGTTTTCCTTTCATTTTCATTGCCATCTAATTTGAAAAAATAAAAGCTGCAACAATTTTCTCCATCAGAGGAAAATAGATAGATTTGATTGAGGATTGTTTACAGTCATTTTTAAAGCCCAAATGCTAAACGTTTGCAGGTTCCACACAACTGTACTTTGTGTGTTACTGGTGATCTTTTCATCCCAAACAATAAACCAATGTAACGGCGAAACTTTGGGTTCTGGGAAGTCTTGACATTATTCACTACCTTTTGAGTTGCAGCATAAAACTGAATTTAAAATCCTTGGGAGGAGAACCTCTGGACTGTGTACTAAGAATAATCTTATCCTCTATCAGTATGTGTTGTATAGAATATACTGGTATTCCTATCCAGACATACACATCTGTGATAGGTGATAAACACAAAGCATAGATGATTACGGGCCTATTATGGAGATTATAGGAGAAATTTAGAGATGGATTTCAGCAGGTCAGTAAATCAGGAAAATTAGAGGAAAAGGAAATGTAAGCATAATCCTTTTTAATCACACTGCAGGTGAGAGGGAGTCACATTTTAAGAGCTTTTTAAATGAAAAGTGCACATGGCTTGGTGAGCATTATGTCTCATTTTTAATTAACATTGGATTGCTAGCCAGCAGAGTGAAATTCATTAGACATTGATTGTTGCCTTAGCTCACGGTTGGGATTGGATTTGATGCCGTCACCGCAGGCTTGACGTCTAAATCACATTTAAGATAAAGCATGTGGAGGAACAGTCAGACTGATGGGGTGAAAAAGAGCTTTAGAAAATGCTTCCCTGGGAAATGTAATGAGCCAAAAAAAGGTAGGCTGGAACTAAAAGCCTCTGAAAAACTTGTGTCAAATGAAATGGTGCAATCGGAAGACTTCACTGCACACTAGTCTGTTATTTTAACTATTCTTGCTGTAAAGACAACTCACAAAGATGAGTGATTGTAAAGGCCCTTTAAAGAGGGTCTGTACTTTGAGGTAAAATTAAGAGATGGAAGTGTGAGTGTTGTGATGATTCGGGTTGCTGTTCAGTAGCTTACTGTATGGTGGACTTTTGACAAAACAATATCACGCTCTCTCACACTGTTTGATTTTCTGTGGTTGAAGAAATGTCAATCACATCTACATTATGATCAATAACAGTGACTATAACAATAACAGTGTTTGTTGCTTCTGCTATGTTTGTGTGGCAATAATTCAGTTTCCAATCAAGTTGTCAGCTGAACTAGCAACTAGGTGCCGTAAAGCTTACAGGAGGTTTTTATCATTTATAGTCTGGTTAAATAGGTAAACGTAAAAGTTTTATTAACTAATAGCATGATAAATAAATACAGTCAACTCAAACGGTGTTAGCCATGTTAACAATATTAGCGATTTGAAAGCAATTCGTTGTTAGGTTAAGTTACAGCTAACATTAGCCAAACTATTCAAATGTTTTGCTATCTTGATAACAGCATGCTAAATAATTAACCAGCCAACTTAAAGATGCACTTGCAATTTAACAACAGCCCAGGCTACGCCTATCTGTAGGCTAATTACACTATAGCCTGGTTAAAATTGCTAAACCATTTGGATAGGCTACTGGCTGCCAACATTAATTTATTTCAGCTACACTTAATGTGCTTTAACTAACTAATGCTAACTTAATACAGTCCATAGTCCAAGCTTGTTCGGTTACTCATGTTAGCTAGTCAGCTAAGTTGCCAGCTTAAGCTAAAACCTAGCATTAGCCTTTAGGTCTTAGTTAAGTTTAAGATAACATCAGCCAAACTAAAATAATATTTTCACATCATGATAACATTACGTTAAGATAATTAAGCACGCAATTGTTGATTCGTGTGTACTTTTCCTCTGAACACACACGTCAATGATCAATGTTTCTGCATTTAGAGATATGTTCCTTCATGACCTTTCGTTATTACAATAGTTCATCAGTTCATTAAATGTTTCCATTAAAAATGATCTGCAAAAAATGCACTATTAAAACTTGTTTGAGTAAAGTTTGCCAAGCTGTTTTAGGAAAAAAATGAACCTTTTAAACTACAGTTTAAAAAAGGGAACGCTTTTAAAAATGTATGTGCTCAATGAGAACCGGTGGGCATGAAGCTTAGTGTCACAGACAGGGCAGAGACTAACACAATGTCGGTTTTGGTTTTTTTCAAGCGACTTGTTGACAATAGGAAAAAGTTGAACAGCACCGGCCTCTTCATTATGAAAAATAGACATCCCGCTGCTCGTGGTACAAATTGCCTACTGTAGATTTTTCTCCCAAAATCATAAAAGCACCCATGCTTCTCCTGTGAAATGTCGAATGTCTTACCTTCTGAAAGTCACACTGTGGGTTAGGGCATTGGGTGGGCCTGCAGATGGCCACGTCGCTGTAGCAGGTACACTCCTGACACGACTGCGGTCTCCATGATGTGTTGTTCTGTCAGGACAAAACAAAGAGCAGACATGAAACACGACTCAGGGCAGACTTGATTCATCACTGCAAAAAAACAATATCACTCTCTTATGGCCCATTATCATATCCTAGCACAGCCACATGTCATCTTTATGTCGACAGCTGGGACAAATGACGGTAAACATAAAGGCCCCTTTGTGCATATTAATGTGACTGATAAAAACAGTCTGTGTTTTACCTGACTGGAAGACAGCAGCTTTTGTACTTTTTAGGAAATGTTAAAACAACGAAAATGTTCTGCTGACATTGTTTACGCAGATGAGATGCCAGACTGTGTGACAGTATGCAGTAATCATGCATCATAGATATAGAAATAAAAACCTTTTTGCATTTAACTGGATTTTTAAAGGAACAATGAATTTATCAAGTTAGTGTCATATTCAGGGAAACCAGAACTGTCTCTCGATGCATTACAGCAGGTTGCTGAGGTCCATGATAGCTGTGTGGGGTTTTACTGCTCCAGTTTACAAAATGTGAGCACCCCCATAGGAAAACCATTACACACGTTGAACTCTTATCATCCTCTATACTTAAGGCTGTAAAACACTGAAGGATTTCTGCAGCAGGTGGAGTGAAACTGCTTCAGTGTTGATTAAAAGCCTTGAGCACCATGGCCAACTACACAATGAGATAGGGCAAAAAAGGCAGAACGGTCCAAGATCACTTCTGCCAGTTGGCTGCAGCCTTTAGCATGCCTGCTATTTGTCAATAGCTCATAACACAGAGCTGACAATGTCTTATGGCTAGCTTAAAGCCAGAACTAAATCAATATTCCTGTGCCTGCATATGCTCAGATATATCATCTTACAGTCCATAAATCCGATTTAGCCGGATGATTAATAACCCACTCATGACGGGAATATCCACGGGCTGCTGTGCTTATGGAGTGGACACTTTGTGGTGGGGGGTGACTCCATTTGAGACGGTAGCCACAGCAGAAATCTTAATGGACAGGAAACTTTGGCCTTAGGTAACAAGCAGACCCCTCATAGTCTCATATATTCTGACAAGAGGGTACAAAGTAGCGGGCATTACATTGTGGATGGATCTATCTTCAGGTGTCCTGGCTGTGCACCCTGTGGCTCAGCTTGCTTTTCTTGCATGTATAAATGAAAAACAGAATCGAATTTAACCAGGAAAGACCCACTACTAATGAGTACAAATGACAATGGTGGCAAAGGAGTGCCCACCCCATGTACACTCTTATTTGGTGCACTGCAAAAAACATCCTCCTTAGAGCCCCTCGTGTAAATATAAATATATGAAAATATATTGAAGACCACCAGTCGTAGTATGACAAAAAACCCACAAGAACAGTGAACATTAACACCCCATACCTCCAACTATCATTCAGCCTATACCTTTTCATGAGGTCTCATTTGTCCAAAAACAGAGAGCAAAGCCATATAAAAACTACTTGGAGACATACCGTGCTCATTTTCAGATTCATACTTTTTTCTGGGTTACCCCCAAATAAAAGATTTACATGCTTTGACACATCACTTTTCTCATACTGCTCCCCCTCTGTCCAAAACACTCCTGTCTCTTTAAGTCCCCCCTCCTTAATACCCGGTCACCTCTAATTGGTTGGCTCATGCATGCCTGACCCAACACCGCTAACAACAGCAGAGCAGCTGTTTAAGTAAAATCAGTCTTCCTTGGTTAATAACAAATATAATGGGGTTATTTCAAACACATCTGAGATCAAACGTTTTGATCTCAACAACCGCTGTGATGTGCGTGAAGGTCTTACACATACAGAGAGAAAATAAATACAGTACGTTAAATGCAGCTCTAGATCATGGCATATCTGGTAGCACATCTGGTTAATTGGAATAATAAACACTGAGTAAATCCACTGAGCAGGGCCATAAACTCATTACAACCTATTACATGTGTAACAGGTGGCAACAGGTTGGAGCTCTTTCAGACAACAGGCCTAAAAACAAGCCTCACATCTAACCTGAATGTTAAATCACAAGGCCACTGATCCTTGCATAAAAGACCACTTCAGTTTGTTGAAATTGTGGTTTTATCTTTGTACTTTTGGCACCTTTCCCGTTGGTTATGACACAAATGTTCTTATCAAATTAAATGCCGAGATCTGAGAATGAGGGTGACATTGCTACATAAAAGTCTGGCGCCTCAAGAACCACCAGCAGTCAGAGGATCAGGGAGGTCGGACACAAGCAGACAATCACCAGTATGACGAACACAGACACTGCGGGTGATAATTATGCAGCTCAGCTCATGTCTGTGCCTTCCAAATAAATTTGGCTAATCTGAAGGATTGTTTCCAAACTGTCTTTTGTCTGACTGCTTGTGGATCAAAGCTATACTATTAGATTTAAGGGGAAATGTATGCATTTTGTAAACTGCATCCTTTCACCATAAGTTAAGGTACACAAGAAACTCATGCAGTAAGCGTGATGTAAAAATCTGGAGGGAGGTCATGTTGAAAGACACAGAGAGAGAGGAGAACACCACAGAATGAAAATTTAATTAGGGAAAGCAGCCGGCTGAAGGGGGAATTGCACTCCTGCAGAGAGCATGTCAGTTGATGTGTTCCCTATTATGTGGTTTGAGCTGTTTATGTGTTATTATGTGTTTTTAATTGCGAGCTTGTGGGCGTGGATCTCTGCACAGCTGTGTCCAGATGTGTAATGAGATTTATGCAAGGGCGAACGGGTCGTGGGCAATCTCAGCGCACATTTATGTTCCAGCTCAGGGAGGAGGAGGACAAGGACGAGGAGGAGGGACCTTCACAAGTAACGAGAATGTGTCTGGCAATCGAGTGCTGCAGGGTTTTTTTTTGCAGTCAAGTAGATTTTAGTCCTCTGTGACAGAAGCAATTCAACACGGGCACACAGCGTTTGAGATGTGAGTCAAGTTTGTATGATACCTGGCAAGGACCAACTGTGTCAAACAAAACTACTTACTGAATACAATCTGAAATACAACAACTAAAAATGAGCCGGTTTTCTTGGAGACCACTGACAAATACAGAAACAAAAAAGCTTGTGGTCAAACCAGACAATAGTTGATGAAGAAAAAAAGTCTCTAGTGTGAACCTAATAGGATGATTACACCCCTCTTAGCATAAAAACATACAATTTAAGGTACAGCGTTAAACATGAAGGTAAATGCACAGACAGACAGAAAGAAGACGCAGGTTCACTCCAGGTAGACAAGATAAAGATGCTTGAGCTTGAGTGAAGCCAAAGCCCAGAGGGACGTCCGGCACGGGGACAGGAGGCCATAGTGACAGCTGTCACCCTCATGGTGATGGAGACAAACATGTGCTGTGTTTGAACACTTCCATCTATTAGCTGAGCACAACCAACAAAAGCATGAAAACCTCCTGCACATCTGTGGGCTTTCTGCCAACATTTGTAACACAGTGTGACTTCTTCACTTTGCTTTTCTGTCCTTGCAGTGCTTAAAAGTACAAATAGGATGTCTCAATACAAGAAAAAGCAATCCAGCCGAAATGCAAAACCAGATTCACGCTGACAAGCACTCTGACTTGCATTCGCACTATTACAGGAAGGGGAAGTGTCTCTCAGGTAATGTGTTCTGACTGCAAAGAACAATCCACAGGGTAGAGTGAGATCAGTTTGTCATGCTGACTATACCAATCCCTCTCAGGCTCTGTTTGCTTTAAATAAAAGGCCAGGGATACCTGCCTCTGGCCTCCTTTGAACTTTAAGTACAGAAGTATCTTCCATACAGTCACTGTGGCAAAGCCAGCATGAAATCATGACCGTAAACCTTTCAGTTAGGATTCGCCACACCAACCAATCTCACTACAACTTTTCTTTATCAGATAGCTTTCTAACAGATTGCCCTACGAGGGGAAAAGAGGTTCAAAGCAAGCTTATGGAAAACCCTTCTGATTGGACCATAACAGCAGAACTCCGGGCTACTCAGTTATTCTTTTCTAAAGGGAAGTGATTGAGTATGAAAATGTATCAAAAATCGATTTTAAGTCAAAGCAGGAAGATTGATTTTAAACAAACTTTTGAAGAAAGTACAACCAAGTGAAAAAGCTATTCAATTACAGTTATATACAGTGTATAGATATATACAGTGTGTATATATATATATATATATATATATATATATATATATATATATATATATATGTATTTTATATATGGAGGCATCCATATTTTATCACGGCATAAAAAAACAGAAACTGAAATATAATGAATTTCCTGAACATCTGTCTTGCATCTGTCAGCAGACAGCTGTCTAAAATGCTCTGATGCCCTACTCAAATGTATTGCACACCTAAGAGTGTTTTTTATATGAAGGAAAATTGTATTCCTTGTTTAAATTGTCAGGTTCACTACATATAATAATATATCTTTTCTAGGGATAAGACAGATGTCTTGAAGAAATGGCTGTGTGTTGCTTTGAATACAGTGTGTGTGTGTGTGTGTGTGTGTGTGTGTGTGTGTGTGTGTGTGTGTGTGTGTGTGTGTGTGTGTGTGTGTGTGTGTGTGTGTGTGTGTGTTTGTGTTGAGGCGGCGGGAGTGTCAAAGGATATTAATAGATAGTGTGTTTGTATTTGTTGTTTTAAAACGAGAACATCTTGTGTAACCACCTAAATTGGATAAAGAGGTCGTTGGGGTTAATAATAAGTCCGTGTGTATGCAGGTATGCACTCAGAAATAAGCTTCCAGTTATGGCTCTCTGGCTGTCAGTCATTCTTAATAGAGCTGTGTAAAATTAGCACAGCAGCTAACAATATAGGTGACTTTAGCTCAGACCGGAGTGAGCGCCACAGCCCAGAGGGCGAGCCTATTTCAGCCGAGGTCTCAGGGGGATTGGGGAGGTTGCAGTCAATTCCAAATCCACGTCCTGTTTGCCTCTCGAATACACCACAGGCTGAATGGGATTGACCCCAGGTTCGCAGTAAACACGGACCTCTTAAAGTGGTCGAGGCGGGGGAGCAAAGATTTTCCACGAAACCTGGACTAGCTATTACCTGACCTGCCCCCTCCTGCTCTGACAAGTCTGAGCCAGGGGAGCCATATAGCAGACAGCAGCGTGAGTGGTAGAGACAGTCCCTCCCCTCCTCCCAATGAGATTGTCCCCAACAGGGACCCATACCTGGGACTCGTTGATTAAACGTCTAAGGAGTTGAGGGCCTATTTTATTCCCCTCTGGAGAAAGATATCTGCCTCAGATCTGATTTAGGACTGAAGCAGCTCAGCCAATGCGGCTGCACGTCTCCAATTTCATAAAGAAAAAATAGATCCATAACTTTCACACAGAGTACATCCTAGTAGAGGATGTAATATAGGACAGAGCTAAGTTTGGTTTTGTACTGTGTGCCTTTGGCTAGTAAGTTTTCAGTTTGAACCACTGACAAACTGACTTATGTGGATGGAAAAATGTAATAAAAACAGTGTAATTGGTCATTACATCCCAGAAAATGTATCTGAAATTCATATTAAACAATCTGTACATATTTTCTGTATAGGATTACCAAAATGTAAACACAACTTTTGCTAAAAGATAAAGCTTTTCAAGCAGTAAGACATTGTACAGCTGAAGAAAAATACAGAGCAGATGCTCTTTATGAAGGACTTCTGGGGAATTGAAAACATGATAAAAATGCAACTAATGGATGATTTCATTATTATCCAGGCCTGCACAATATGAAGAAGATCTGTGATGACTGATATAATCTTGTCAAAATAGCACATCGTTATATATATAAGTGGGTTGAACTTGCAAATATTTAGCAATCAATAACAACAGCACTGCAACTTGTAGATTTAACTTCTGGAAAAAACAAAAAACAAAGACAAAAGGCCATATACTGTAATGTAAGTACTCAAAATTAGAGCCTGACCAATACATCGTTTGGCCAATATTGGCCTATAACAGATATATCCATATCAGCGTATATGTTGTCGATATCAGCCGACAAGAAAACATTTCGGTTTTAAAGAACGCAGTGCAGAAAGCGACGCTTGGGGTGATTTATAGTTAGTAAATTCCAAGACAAGTTTAAGTTCATGGATGTCATTTCAGACAATAGGGTTCACTGTCAAACCTGCCTCCGTGACATATTTTTGTCATGCGTCTGATAACCACATTTGAGGGATCATATGCAAAAAGTGGTTATACGGATACACATATATCAACATCAGCCCCAAAAACTAAAAGACAGGCTCTTAAAAATTGTATCACTAAATCGCCTTATCATAAAAATAGTGAAAATAGTCTTCAATTGTGATGAAATGTTAAGCATAAAATTCTCTCACTTAATGAACTAGAACCAGAGAGATTTGCATCTTTGCTTCAAATGTGAGTAGCACAATTAATTAGTGTCAAAGTAGTTACTAAAACAACTGATTACTTTTTCTATCACCATCTTTCATTCTACATCACATCTCATCAGCATCAGGAGGGAACATGGGGGACCCGTGATCTCATCATATTCTCATCAGTTGACTGGGAAGTTAAGTAATGTAGCTTTAATCTCCATTGAATTGTTCAGCAGCCAACATCAGAAGTTTGGGGTCACAGTGGGACGCTCCCAGTGAGGAGTGTGTCTTACTGCATGAAAATCTAGCGGGATGAAGTTGAAAGAACCCCTGCATCCTCGACTCAATTCTCCCTGGATAAATAAAAAGGGAAGGGAGGGAGGGTTGCGCCCTACACTGGGTTTAAGTAGCAGATTCAATTAAAATCCAATCAAGGACAAAAGGCTGAGTCAAACATTAACAGGGCTCAGTTTTGTGGAGCTGTCAGTTACACTAGTTTGACTCTCCCATTCAAGACGTGTGTGGAAGGCTGAGGAAAAGGCAGCCTGCCAGGCTAGTAAAACGTAATTGGGCTAAAATTGGCCCAGAAGCTGATAGAAACTAAAGCTATTACTGAGGCAAATTCAATCTGGGGACATGATGGCTTACAGCGACCAAACAGCTCTGCCTCCGACTGGGACGCCTCACAAAAACACTTACGCTTCTCCTGGAGGGAAAACCTGGTTCTGTCAACACAGTTTTATTTTTACAGCTGATCAACATGACCACACCGAGATGCCGCACGTCTCTGTGTGCTTCTGTTTACAACGATGTATAGCTGGGATGGGTGTCAGTGGAGCAGTACATGCTAATGGATGTCAGTTAAATGAGTGAGCAGAGAAGAGAGAATTGACCCCAAATAACTATCATCAAGCATGTTATTTCCACATGTTACCAATCATGAATTGATGAGACACAGTAACATTTTCAATAATGTGTTAACAGCGCCATGATAGATCTGCTCAAATTGAGTGAAGAGGCACTTGTTTTATGTCCGACAGTATATACTCATTCATTTTTATGTCTTATTTCTGTTTCAGAGGTCAAAAATAGAACTGACTTTTAAACCAGCACAAATCCCAATGTGATGAACGTGATATGGATGAGGTCTCATGTCAACAGATCCATCTTAATGGCAACCGAGCAAGCTCTGAAAAAAGGTAATCGATGAACCCTGACTTAGGTTTCTTTCAAATCACAGGCGCTACAGTAAAAGTCACCAGTAAGATCCTTGGTGCTTGACTGCCTGACTTCTGTAAGAGAGCAACTTCTATTATTGTGATTTCAACAACCAAAGGAAACACTGTCAGCCAGAACGCGATGCTCTAACAGGACAGGTTGGGATTTCAGTGAGGAGGAACTCACATCCTTCTGACTGGCAAACCTTCTTGTTTACTTCATAAAAAAGTACTCAGATAGTGTTTCAGTGTCTGAAGTCTGTAAGTCAAAGAAAGCGGTGTGCTGTACATAGGTTTGATTTTAGATGCCGGTCGAGATACCACAACCAGGATGCTACAGGAGTTGTCCGTTTGAAAACAGAACCCGAGAAACTTTTCTGCTTAACCTGCACTATAAGAATAAAACGGGTTAATGAACATGAGAAAAACTTGTTAGACCCACCGGTTCAAAGGATGCCACGGGAAAGTTTCTTGTTTGATGTTTTCTTGCCAACAAAAAAAAATGGACTTGAGTAGCTCACAGAGAGGAAGTGCTGCACAACTTCCTATTTTAGTTTTGAAGGTGTATTAAAATCCCAAGTCCTTCTATTCTTCCTCATTATCGCTGCCTGTGCCCGAGTTGCTTCCTCATTCCCCTGAATCTTCAGTACAAGCACCGGGAGTGTTAACATTTCCGATTTTAGAGGGCAACAGCTGTGTTGCTCCCGTTTTTGCCGAATAATTCCCTGCCGAAATGAATTCAAATGTATTCATTTGCTGCCGTTTAATTGCTTTACTCCCCAACTTCCTTCAATGCTGGCCTGGTGATTATATGCTAATTTCCAGTCAGGCAAACTTTGAAAACAAAGTTGTAGTGCCGCCCGACTGAGGGACACCTAAAACTGTCACAGTTTCTGCCAAAACGCCTGATTTAATCGGAAGCTTTGGCAAATATTCAAAGCGGTCAGAGACGGAGTACAGACATGGCTCCTGCTCCTCAATGGCCCAATCCTGAATTTCCATGGCTGTCCTGTGTGCCATCCATCATCTGACCACCAACACAAGCTAGTTAGCAGCAAAGGAAACTACATCCAAAGCAGGAGACTGTGTGCTCTGCCACAGGGTTAGATTGTAATATGCTAATAGCCACACATATTCATCTTGGGGGAAAGGCTGAGTTTAAAAGTTGTGACTTAGCTCATTGATTCAACTTTCCCCCCGTGCCTCTGGTCCAATTAGAGGACCTGCTGGTAAGACATGACAAATGACTGGCTGATCGCCGGCCTCCGAGCACCCATAAATCCAGCTGTCTGCTCTTGCAGAGCCCTAGCTGCTATCGCTCCCGCGACCAAATATCAGCATCAAGCATGTAATGGGTTACAGATCATCGAACAGATGTCCCTAAAGAGTCGGGGTCCACTACAAGGAGAGAGATTAGCAGAGAAGGCACGGTGAGGGTGATAAATAAGAAAATGTTTTTCGAGATAAATAGAATACGTTTAAAGAGATGATAAGCTGCTCGACGCTCAGAGGATTTAGAGAATTGAGTCCCATCAGGCCATTTTTACATGATGGCATGCTGCAGACGGAGACACCTAAAATAACTTTGGGCCTTTCTGCTTGGATTATTCCAGACTGCAGTAACAGTCGCTGACCCATTTAGGATGGGTCAAGAATAGATATGCACAGTCATATCTAGCTGGTTAATATCTTTCAACTTGCAAGGCAGCAAGCACAAAAAAACATGTGAAGAAACCAACCGCAGGAGGATGTAATTTCACATTAAACCGTAAATAAAGTCAGAGAGACAGCACAAGAGGGGCTGACATGTGGGGAGTTCTGACAAGGACAGGTGCGATATAATGGCCTGGCTTTTTTTTCCTTTTTTTTCCCCGTGCAGCTCTGCGACGACCAGCGGACAAACAGAAGCGTTTAGCTCAATAATTCACTTCCTCTATCTCAACGCCCATTAGTTCTAATGAAAAATCCATGCCCCAAGTCTCGCCAAAAGTTTCAGAGCTGCTCTGACAGTTTGTGCTTCACTTCAGATGGAGTTTGGTTTCAAAAAGTTCAACGTGGGAAGGACAAAGATGCAAAGAAACCACTTCCTGTGAGTCCTCATGGGGGAATGGGTGGGAGGAGCCCAAATGAGAAGAGAAGAAGAATTACAGCGACAGAGATGCAGGTGAGCAGAAAGCACAGAAAGTAAATCACACATTGTATTCCCTCTTTACAGGCTTGAGGTGATTCATAATGCACGCTGTTGAAATCCAATCTGATAGGCTTGTTTCTTTTGATCGTGCGACTTCTGGTGGAGCTGACTCATTCATTATCCAGTTTACAGGTTCCTCACATCTGACAAAACTCATTTGCATTCAATCAAAAAGATTTCATGTCGGAGCAGAGTTGGTTAATTCCAAATCAGCGCGACAAATCGATCTAATTTGCTCCCCGTTTTGTCGCTCCAGCCAGCCTCCAGCGTTTCCGCCAGGCCCTCGTGCTGCAGGCACTTCACCGGTGGACCAGCACGCACGTTTCAACCACCAAGCGGCGAACATCTCGGCAAGCAACAAGTCTATCCCACTGAGATCTGAACAACAGCTTTTAGGCAAACAAAACAAAAGGTGAATAATTCATGTACGTAGACAGCTTTGCCTTTGAAGTCACCCTATTATTCTTTTATCCGTCGTACAGTCCCGAACACGAAGACGAAGGAGATGCATAAAAGGTGGCTCGCACTGCAGGGACTCACCTGCGGGTCTGACTCTGCCCTCACATCCATGTGCACATGAGCCCCGTTTTCAATAATGCATCTGCTCTCCGCTCCTGACATAATGAAAGTCATGTTAGAGGATGCAGATAGCCGCCCTTCCTCTCCCAGCTACAGTGTGCCCAGAGATTTGAGGCTGTGCAAGTTTCTAAATCACTGTTTTCCGCCTCGGAGGACTTTTGAAAAAAGCAACCCGAGTTAAACATTGATGACGAGTGATTTCTGACCCATTTTGAGGCCTCGGATTTCTTGTGGGGAGCTTATGAATCTGTAACCAGGTTTTCATCTGGGCCAGCTGTGAGCAGGGCTCGAGCGCCGCGCTGCAACGCGACTGCAGTCCTGTGCGTAGAAATACCAGCTGGATAATGTTACGCGAAACTGCTCCTGTAACTTCAGAGCCGTCAGACAGGAGGAAAGGGGAAAGGTCGGAGGATGTCCTGTTGGCAGGATGACTGGCTGGCACTCAGGCTTACATTCATAGGAGCTATTAACCGGAGTCACGTTGCACATTCCGAGCCATGATTTAACTTTAAACATAGGCTGCGCTGCGGATTTCTACTTACTTTGTGCTTTGCTCAATGCTAGACCGCTATCATTCGCTTTGTGTGCCCTTATTATTTTCATGCTTCATTTGTCAAACATAAACTGCATTCAATATGAAATCTGGCCCACGGGAGAGCTCGGTTGAACTACCTGACAGGGTTTTTAAGCTTTCACAAAGACGTCTCTGATATAATAAAAGAGGTTTAATAACGATGCTGCTCACACATGACAGGGCCACTCTAGACAAAGCCGCTGTGCATGTTTAATATTGGAGATCAGCAACGGGCAAAATGAATGTTAGGATGAGATGCTAGAAAACTGCTATGAAAGGCGCCCTTTTTTACAATTTTGTTGCAATTTACGTGTATTAACCACTATTAATGTCCACAGCCCAAGGGGACTCTCTGGACGTCTGCAGATGGTACGCTTGAGGTCCCGTGTTGACTGGATCAACTGTGGGTTTGGACTGCCCTCAGCACTCGCGGACTTCCTGTGAACTCGCCCATACAGTCCGCAAGTCTGTTAGAGCAGGGAGGTCTGAACAATTAGATGCAGCCAGACAGTTTTTTTGAGGATGTGGGAATGTGGCCGGAGGGGGGGACAGAGAGACAGACTACGACAGCCTGTTATATGTGTAACATATCACCTCTGGCATCTGAAGCGCTGCAACACAATCACATGCCCCCGCAAACACAACAAAAGCAGGTCAAATATCCCCACTGTGTCCCCATCTGTTTGAAATCATCGCTCTGGTTTCGACTCAACTCTAATTTACAATGTCAGACAGCCCTCTAGATGTAATCTGACATCACCCTGACATAAAATAACGAGAAGTGTGAGCTGAGGATGAACAGTGCACTGCTGTATTCACCACTGGTTTGGCGTTTATTGGACTCAACGGGCTGAACCGGTGTGTGTAGCGGGCTTTTCTGTGCTCTGTTCAGACATAGTCCTGCCTCTCAGCTTCATACACTCTGAGTCTGTTTCTGGTATCTCCTGGCAGGTTGTAAACATAGCAAAACTTTCTTTTCAGGGTGTTAACGTGCGGCAGTACTTTAGCAAGCAGCGCACGATAAAAAAAAATTAAAAAAACTCCATCGGTATGTCTGCTCCCAGAAATATGATGCAGCCAGTTCAAGAGGTGGCAGATGATAAAAACTAAATTGAAAGCTCGTAAAAAGGAGCGCAGGAAGTTTGCACATCACTCTTTATGGGTGTAAAGTGACTAGACGGAACAGCCACCCATCACAGACACACACACACACACACACACACACACACACATACACGAGGATGTATGGATTACCACAGGGGAAGCACTCACAGATTTACCGGCCAAAGGGAACCTGACACAGGAAGCAAGGTGTACCGCTGTGTGAATGAAAAAAGTAGCAGTTGTGTGTGTGTGTGTGTGTGTGTGTGTGTG
>CAEMYA010000092.1:10014380-10028282 GCA_903131615.1 Diplodus sargus
TGTTGTTGTTGTTGTTGTTGTTTTTAAGAGTCTGGGCACATCGCAGAATCCCCTTACACACCCTCTGTCTGCCTTTCACACAAACACCCACACACACACACACACAGGCCCTCCACACACCCCCTGTCATCATAGACAAGGTACTTCTGCAGTTTGTACACGACGTGATGTTACAAGCTCCAAGCTGTGCATTGGTGTTAACAGGAGTGCTGCGAGGCACTGTTTTGTGTGCTCGTGTGTGTTTGTCTGCTGGCCCCAGGGTGACTGCTAATCCAACTTATCACGACTTAACATTTCCAGTATTTTGCCGGCAGGGATATCCAGATCCTTAAACACACAAATACTGTTGTTTCTGTTACTTAGGGAGGACATTGCAACAACTTGCCCACTAACTACGACATGCTGCCTAAAGGAAACAACCTCTAGACATGGCATGTTTAAAGTTTTGGGGGTTTTGGACTCCTGACTGCGTGAAAAGTTTGTCCTGATATCCTGTATGTTACAGCGCAAGTGCTTGTCCGGAATAGAACAAGTTAAAAGATGTATGTTTCTTTATATAAAAATGTTCTCTTGTAACAACTTGTGCCTATGCTCTGGTTAAAATAATAAATACAAATAAAAATACATTTTCTTTTTCATGTTTTTGTCCTCATGAACACAGCTGGAGATGACCACGAGGTCATGTTAAAAAACACCTGGTTTTGTCGCCACAGTGTGTGGTTTGGCGCTCACAGAAAGCTCCGGTTCATAACGCTATGAGGAAGAGAACTGCTGTGAATCCTCACATTAGATCTTCTTTATAAACAACTTAATATGATCATTTGAGAAAACATGTTTGGCTCAAGGCCCACTGACTCACACTACATGTACCCAAGCTTGCAGCCATTACATGTGGTCTTCATCGTCAAGAGTGATAAGCTCAGTCATTATGAACATGTAGATGTTGACACGAAAGACAAGGGGCTCATAGTGTTTCTCTTCAAGTGTGATTAGATTGTATAATATTGTGGCATTTATAAAAAAAATATATATATAAAAGTGTCTTCTAAGCTGTTGATGAACCTCGTCACCACCTCCTCTCCAGACATCACGACTCAAATTCCGACGCATAAAGTCGGCTGCCAGCGGGCGCCACAGTCCTGTGGGGTTGCCTCGGAGATTTAATGATCGGAACTAAAGTGATCAAATCATTTATTCATGCTTTCACTGCAGGAACATTTGCATCAGTTGCTAAGGTCGCATTCACTGACTTGACTCAAGACTCAGCATCAAGGGCTTGACATCAGGGACTTAAAAAACGCAGACCAGCTAACGGCGGATAGCAACTGTCCCACCAAACGGCGGAATAATTCAAGAGGACAAAAATCTGGTAAATGGAGCAAGACAATGTACTTTCTAAAAATACATAAAGTGCAACATAATCTTTCCTGTCACTAGATCATTTTCTGAACGTGACATGATCCAGTTTTATGAGTTTTGAGATTAAAAACTTTAAAAACTGTACTTTGTGTTATTTGTATTGGGCTTTGTCATTTCAATACCACAACACATACTGTATATTTATCAAGTTAATATAATAAACTGTAAACTTTGTGGCTTTAACGTACATAAATCACCTGTAAAATGACAACTGTAAATGTGTCAAAACAGTCAACCAGGCATTTTTTTCCAGACATCCTGGAGACACTATGGATCATAGAGACACTGTCACCTTTAATGGGGGGCTTTTTTCCCCCACTACCTTCTTTTTTCAATTCATTGACTTTGCCCTCCAAAACTCTCCCATCTCTGTGCTTCGCTGCTGTAATGACCCAGTTTTCCCTCAGGGATCAATAAAAGTTCATCTGATCTGATATCATCTTCTCGTCTCCTCTTGTCTTATCTCGTCTCGCCTCGTTTCAAAAAAGAGAACAAAGGCTGCAGATTCATCTGACAATCTCAAGAGAGAGAAAAAACATTATCGAAGTATGAAGGGGAAAAAAAATATGTTTTCTAAACGCATAATCTGGATGTTCTCCAGTGGAGACTCTTAGTGTTGCCATCTATTGAAAACCCTGCGTTTTATCCTATTGAAAAGCTGCTTCTTCATATTCAAAACCCTTACCTTGATTCAACTCTTTCAACATAGTTTTGAAAGCTAGGTGATGACAGAAAAACACCCAATCTCTTCATCCTTCTCTTGTTCACTCAAACGTTTTGGCATCGAGCCCAGCTTTTCATATTCCAGGACCCAAACTCATTACTTTATTCCTATTTTTCTTGTCATGTTTGTCGTCACACGACTTCTCTGTCTGTTTTGCTGTTCTCATTGTTCTCTTTTTTGGTAGGATTGTTTATTCTTTTGGATTCTATTTCTCATAGGACCCCTGAGATATAGTTTTAATCAGTGCTACAAATTGTATTGCTTTTTTTTTCTCCGTTGGCATTATTTGCATGCAAATAAACTCAACTGAGAAACTGGACCTTCCTACGTCAATGCTGCAGACAGACATCTATTAAAATTGTATTATTTGATAACTTCTGGTGACTCAGCAAAACTTATCTGAAACTCGTCTTGTCCTGTCTGTCTGTCTGTCTGTCTATCTTCAGACTTATATGGGAGTACAAGTAAAAACATTAGCAGACGGGCAATAAAATATGTGATTGAGCGCTGAATACCCAGTCTTGTGTTTCAATGTTTCTACATCCTATCCCTCTTTTGTGCAACAGATTTAATAAACTGCCATTTGCACTGATGCCTGATAGTCACCACAACAGGCTCCAGAAGTCTTTATGGAGGGAAGGCGGCCAACAAACTGTGCCGTGCTGAATGACTTAGCAGAGAATTGAGAGCCAAGAAGTAGTCTGCCCTGTACTTTCTCTCCCCCCAGTGAGCACAGTGCCGGGTTAATTATTTGGCAGAAGACATCGTGAAACAGATCTGACAGCTGCAATTATGACGGGGACGAGGCATGACTGCTGAGCCGGCCCCGTAATTTCTGTTCCGTCACAGGCCGTCACGCCGCTGTGGATTTGGGTGGACTGGGAGGGAATCAGGATGTGGGTGAGTTTGAGTCAAATCGATTGGTCCTGATCTCAAAGGGGCTGATAAAGATGAGCTGAAATATGGATTTATTAGATTCTCCAAAGGAGGTCTGGTAATGGAATTACAGATTAGAACAAATGGATTGCAGACGACTTCTTGTGCATCTGTGCATTCATCAAGAAAGAATTCCTGCTCTTGACAATTTCCTTGCGTGAACCAACATCCGTGCCTTTGCAAGTTTGTAAGAAAATGTGTTGGGATGAGAACATCATTATCCCAGTGGCCCGGAGCCCTCCTTCGCCTGACCCTTGCCTCCAAGACTGCAGGCGCAAAATGCTAGCGACGCCTGGGAGCGCTGAAATTCCAGCATCAACAAGCGAGAAATGGTGTTGGCGTGGGTCGAACAGTGAGGACCCTCTGGTGGTGCTGCTGCTGCACACGGAGATGCCCACCACTTGTGATTCACTCGTCCCATCGAAGATAATTCAGGGTTGACATCTCCTCACGCCGTACCGTAGCTGACAGGATTTCACCTTTAGACCCCAACGCTGGAGCTATTTTTTCATTTGCGTTTGTATTACTTCTTATTCCTAAGGTTTTTCAGAACTCACTGATGCTTTGCTCAACCAGTGGCATCATTTTTGCTTGGAGCAGCAGCATCGCCTCCAGAAACAACTCACACGAGTCTCAGAGTGGGTGTTTTACTGTCACTCAGTTGAACCCCTGGTGAACCCGCTGCTAGAAGCACTCCTCAGCACTGTTCAGGTTTTACTACAACAGTTACAAAACCGGAATAATTTGGTGGTGATGGTGAGGTTTGGATAAAAAAGACTAATATAACACCCTTAACAGGCTCACAATGATTAGCGAAGCACAGGATGTAATAATCCTACTTTTAGTGTAATTATTCCGAGAGTGAATGAATTTTCTTTTCTTTTCTTTTGCTTTGTAGGCTTTTTAATGGCTTTTTCGACAGTGAAGACCGACAGGACATGGGGAGACAGGGCATAGACTGGAATTGAACCAGGCCACTTCAGTGAGGACTCTTGTCAGTCCTTATCAAACCCAGCAGACCAAGCACTGGTTCCGGGTTGTTGCTCGTGCTGGTTCCAAGTGTGTGCAACCTGTGAGCCTTTCCAGAACGGGTGTGCTTTTTCCGTGGCAGAAAAGCCACCACAGAGTCACAATCATTCAGTCACTGTATATGCCTCCATTTTCCCAGCTTTCTTAGAAACAACTATGGAAGACTCCATTGACACTTGGGTTGGCATCAAAACACGACTGGTCCTCAGACCACTGTTGCTTTTATTGTGGATAAACAATAACACAGCATAAGCAGTTCTTTGTTCTAGACGAGCAAAGTGTTGCCACTCTGGAGCCAGTTTTGTTCACCAGTTCAGCGTATTAGCATGCTCGCGCTAATATCAGAGCCAATAATGGCGGTATTAAGAATGGAGTTTAATCCTGTTTATCACTCTTACTGTCGATCGATGCTGCAAACTTTTTAATTTTACTGACTTGCAGAGAACTAACATGACTGAGAGTGTCAGTGTGTGTGAGTAGGAGAGGGTACAGCACAGCACTTCTGGTCAAAGTAGATTAATCTTTACACCGGGGTCGGAAGTGATTGACGTGCGAACTTCCTGTGCACCAGCCCCACAAGGCTCGTGGAAGAAATCAAGTGCCTGCATCCATCCAATCACCTTTAAGGTCACTGCCTCTAATCAATACCCCTCAGAGAGCAATTTGCAGTCGTCACCTGTCAAGTGAACACGGCACACGGCCCGCAGGGTGAATTTAGCAGGCAAAGACGACATGACATCACTGGAAGATACTTGTCGAGAAAGAACAAGAGCTTCGAGGAACCTTCAGGGCTCATTCAAGCTTCTGACCCCGAAAGAAACAGCAATGACTCGATGTTTAACTGATCAAGGTTGATGTGGTACTTACACAAATCTAACAGTAACATATTTTCCATCATGACGAACTCCAAACCGCGGAAGTCACGGCTTTAACTTAAATCTCTCAACAGTTTGTCATAACTAGAAATAATCAGCCAAAAATGAAAGTTAAAACAGTGCGTTAGTACATCTCAATAAGACTCTGAAGAACTATATTTGTTACTCTCTCCTTTTATTTCTTTGATTTGACCTTCACCAGTTGCAAAACTCAACTGAGAACAGTCCTCTTCCTCTTTCAGCTCCATCAGGTGAAACAGCAAGTCGACAGAACATCCTTGCGTGTGTTCAACCTAAACATGCAATACCTGAGCAATAAAGAGACTCCTAAATCAGAGCACAGAGAGGTTACACAAGCCCGACTCTGTCTCGTGGATTCTTCCCATTAATCTTTAAGTCTACCTGTAAATGTCAATGGATGCTGGAGATTTTTACCAGCGCTGTTATTTCATGCCACTCCATGTAACTCCAACATACAAGAGAAAACCTCAGTCACCAGGGAACAGCTCAAATTAGCAATAAACACCATGCTGTGCATCGCAAAGTGAGAAGCCACTGTGCTCCTGATCGGCCCCACTGCAGTTTAAATACAACAATTCAAGTTTTTTATATAGTTTGGAAGTAAGAATTTGGCATTAAATGCAGCGCCTTCTGTCTAGCGTATCGAAACACACAGTAGAGGCAGCAGTTTTGGCTCCGAAGGTGACTGACTGGAAGATGGCCCATCTTCACTGGCATCATTTCTTTAGTTTTGACACTTGTTACTTCTGTTTTAGTTTGATTACAACAGCAGACAAGATGAATTTAGACCTGAAGTGTTTTTTAACCAAGATCCCAACTGTCGTGTTAGGATTGATGTAACATTTCCAGTGTAAACCTGAGCTACAAGTGGGTCCAATCTGCAAGTGGCTGCCGCTATATTTCAAATGCTTGTGTGGAGCTTTCAGCTTTACATAAACACCACATATATCAAGCAGGGGCACAGCAAAATGTATATGTGCAAAACATCTACAAACAAAATATTTCAAGTGCTGCAAAAATCACCTTAAACTTTCTGTTTGTTGTGACGCACTCCGATAGGGATGTTCCCCTTAGGTTCCTCAGTTGTATGTAAATGTAAACAAAGTAAGTTTAGTCAAATATATTTGTTTTTCACATCATTTGCTCTCTTTTGTTGCACTTTTAACATTCATCATCCTAAGACAAACATTTAGAAACCATTCTAATCCTGGCCAAGAGGGTAATGGATCTTGTTGTGGTTTTAACCAACACACCATTTGTCTTCCGACTTTTTGGGGCATTAGTATTTCATACAAGTTGCTCTCACCAATGAGCATTCTGCACAGGTTCTAATATCCCCTAAAACCAAGGCAGAATGAAGAATTTATGTGTTTTTCTCCTTAAAAGCTCTTCTTATGAATATCATTATATTAATGTTGGAACAAATGGCTGTGTGTAACATTAAAAAATGTCGTTTTAGGGACAAAACTCCAGTTTAAACTAATCATCGACTCTGTTGTTCTGTGGAGCTGTTTAGCCTTGTTTGGCTCCTAGTTTTCCAGCTTTTTTATTGAGCAGCAGGAAGCCCATTTCATCAAACAAGCTACACCCATTGCACTCCATCCGCAAAGCAATGGACCATAAGATAAGATAAAATAAAATGAGGTATCGGTAGCTGCTTTGTCGGGTTGCCACTCGCTGCGTCGCAGGAAGTCCCATTCGCATGCCGGCCATTTTCCTCTGATGTCGTACTCAGGTTGGGAAGTTCAAAGGCCAGAATAACGTTGCAAGTCATATCAACATGTCAAATCTGACAAATTGTTATCACTTTACTGCTTCCCAATTGCAGCAACTGCAAGACGATGGTTAGCATAACCTGGAGGGCCAATGAATCAAAGTAAAACGACACATTTGATAACCCCTTAGCTGACATTAGCGTTCAACCACTTTCTTGCTACCATACCCAGCTTAAATAAACATGATTCCTACACTATCAGACAGTAGAATCAGTAATGTAGTGGTTGAATGCTAACGCTAGCGAATGGTTTATCAAACACATGGCCTAATGTCCCTCTAGGTTTGACTAACCACTGTCTTTTCAGTTGCTGATCAATCAGGTAGCGGTGAAATTATCACCATTTTTGTGAAAATGATCTATAAAAAAGCAGCAAAAGATTAAAGTTAGAGACCAGCTGGGGAACATCCTGCAACTAAATAGTCCGACATTATTGAATATTTGATTTACAATTATGAGGTGGACACAAATATGAATCCAAATATTGTTCTGTGTCTGCTGGGCCTGTAAATGGGCAACAGTTTGCAACCACATTAGCCATAACAACTTTAAAAGGCAATAACTTGTCAAACGAGTGTGTTTTCGAGCTTGTAATGAAGTTAGATCCAAGCAACAAGCATTACCCAGCAGAAACTGGAAACGGTGTTTCTGCACCACTCGCTTTACATCCAATCGATAGTAAGGAAGGCATGAGTCAGAGTCACCGGCATTGTGTCCCGACAATAGGTGAAACACTATACTCCTGTGACCCTTGAGAACAGCAGAAAAGTGCTGGCAAAGGGAATAAAGAGCTGAGGAGAAAAGGTGGGAGGGATATTTTTACTTCAAGATGGGAACAAATTAGACCACATTATAGCCAGCGCAGGAGGAAGACATGGGAGAGGACCTCGTGACTCAGGTGGAACAAGGCGACAGCAAGCAACTGTTCAAAAGATGAGATTTTATGTTACAGACAGGAGACAGGAAGCTACTCTGCTGCCCTGAAACAAATCTGCTGCTTTTCATTTAACTTTACGACGATTTCTTGCTTTTTGACCGATAGACTGTGTTCTGTGTTCCAGCTGTATCTTTGATATACTTTACTCTACTTTACTCTTTTCCCTTTCCACACTTTGTTTTCCTGTGTAACCGATGTGCTAAAGCTCTAAGCTGAACCCGCTGCAGGAGCTGCTGCTGGCATGAGCAGGTGCTGGTGTGAATCTATGACAGCCCCTTCCATATTTAGTAAAGCTCTGTGATGACTCCACATACTGTCCCCCTCTGCCTCCAACCCAGATTATTTTGGTGGCAAAGACTTTCCAGGCACCGGCGGAAAAAACAGCTGCAGCCGGGCGCCACGAGGAAAATGCGGCAGCTATTTTAACTTTCACTTTGTAACTGAATATCAGGGGGAGGAATACAGTCAACAGACTTTGAGTTGTTTGCGCAGATGGATTAAAATTCATATTCCAATATGCCTTGTAAGTGTTGAAATGTACACAAAAACTGGATTAATAACAGATGTCAGTGGAGCGAAACATCCCTGACGCCAATTAGCAGACGGTGACGGCGGCGGGCGGGCAGGCAGCCATTATGAATCAGATGATAGCTGTCTATGGCGTGGACTACATGGCAGCAGCAAACATGATACTGCAAGCCAACTATTTGTGGCCTCATAAAGGAAACTGCCAATGTGCCGTACTGTATTTATCCTTCTTGGCTCAAATGTTTTCCTGCCACAGGCAAAGAAGCCATGAAGGGAGGAAGGAGGAAGCTGGTGTAAAATCCATTCTCAGTCAGGACTGAATGTTTGGCATGGGGAGCACAACAGAGCGGAATTTACTAAGTTTTGTACTCTCTCAACTTTTACTCTACTATATCTCAGAGGGGAATATTGTATTTTATATTGCACAAAATATTTTTTTATGCCTGTAGTGTTTTGTTTGTTGTTTGTTTTATTTTGTTATTGTTACTTGTTATTTTGCAGATGTTATGCAAAACAGATGGTCATCTTATAAAAGTACAGATATTTAACATGACCAGCAACCCATCTCTCTCCTTGCATCCAACTCAATCAGCTGATCAGCTCAGAGCGTATAGTTTCAGTTAAACCAGTGGGGTTTCGCCACTACCCATGTGAGCCAATCATCTCTGCTGCCTTCAAACTTCAAACTGTTCAATACTTTTATTTTACTTTCCTATTGTGCACTATGTCAAATAAATTCAACAACGCTCTAAGCTTCCTTTCTCATTAAGCCTCTCCTCTTTGAAATGAACTTACATGCGCCTTTTAATGAAAATCAAGACTGTTTTACATTTGAAGTACAAGGTGCTTGCCCTGAAGTGTCTGATGAACCAGTGAGAGGTGGTATTGAGCATCACTCGAGTCTACCAGATTTAAAAGTGGGAGTGAGTCAGCAGGTAGAGAGGGTCATTAAGCAATCACATAGTTGGCGGTTGGGTCGCCTGGTCCTCCTGTCAATAGGAAGGGTTGAGGTGTCCTCAAGGAAGACAGTGAACACCAAATGACTTCCGAAATTGCACGGCAGTTTGCCGCCATCAGTGTGCGCTTTGGAAAAAAGCACTGTAAAAGCATTGCTCGTATGTATCTTAAATCTAGAACTACTCGCTACGTTTAAGATGAATGCACATAAAAAAAAAACATCCATTCCTAAAACGTAATTCATAGATTACTTAAGTGAAGGATGTGGATTTATCCTTCAATACTCCTGCAGAGTTTGTTTTGAAGTAAAGCACTGGAGGATTTTCATCTTTAGCAGGAGAGTCACAGCTTTCATCCCATTTCTATTCACTCTGAATGAAAGCTTTCATCCTCCTACCAGTCAATTGTCAAACAGGTGGGTGCTGCGACCACGGTGGCATTAACTGAAGCGTAACTTTGAACATACAGAGAAGAATCATTCCTGCTTTTGATGAGTAAAGATCCTCTCAGTGATTAAGTTGACGAACCAGTCCAAGGTGGATGGAAGCATTATTAAAGATCATTAAAGCACTGGTAATGCTCTTTAGGTTCCACTAGGCCTCTTTTATCTTTTCCTTTTCATTTAGATCAAGGGAATTTAAATTCACATTCATCTCATGTGTATCCAGTACTGCTAGTAAATTGTTACATTGTAATGTTGCCAAAAAAAAAAAAACTCCACAGTGTCCTTCAACCATCTCATTAGTGGAGCGTTCAGTGCAGACAGATGAAAAAAGAGGACAGCGTGATTTGTCTTTGCAGTGTCTTTCGGAGATGGGGCGCTGTGAATTTGGAAAGCAGTACAAAAAAAAAATAAGTGGCAACATCATTAAACATGTAAGCTGCGGAGGCAACATCTGTAAGTAATAAAACTTAAAGTGGCCCACGAGGAGTCCTGAGGCAATCGATTGGGAAATAAAAACAAAGAGGAGATCAAAGATGACTTTCTTACCTTGTCAACTCATTTTTAATCACTGCAATATGCAAGGTATGTATACACATCTTCAGCCCTTATATTTCAAATAAATACCTTTTATATCTAGAGAACATTGTATGCCGTATGGTTTCCTTCACTGGAACTAAAGAGCACCAAAGTTCTGTTGAAATCCTACTAGATGTTCAAATGTGTCCATTGTATCTATATGTGGTGCTGCTGCAGGTTTTACATTTCACCGGCTACATTCAAAAATCGACTTGTTACAATCATTAGACGGCGTTCACCACAAACAAACCAGACAGCTGAACCAAAATGGACTCTGTGATGTTGTTCTGATTGGTGGAGCTCACTGCAGACTCTTGTGACACACATGCTCCACATGCCACAGCGAGGGCAGCAGGGACAGAACAGACACCGTGATGAAAAGTGGCATTAGTCTGCACTTCAGGAACAAACAACAAGGGACTATAGAGGGGTGGATCCATCATGGGTGCATCCATGCATCCAGCATCATTTGGACATTTATTTCCAAAACTAAAACATTTTGGTAACTGAAATGGACACGGGTTTTGTGATAAGAAGGTTGATGATTTAAAGTTAAATTCCTTCATTGCAAATCACTGTCAGGCAACTGTGTCTGAAGTTTTGCAAGAGTGTCCCTGAATGCACCAACATTCTTTTTAAAACTCTAACATGCAGCTGAGTTACAATGCAACAGTTACCTTGAGAAACTGTAAATGCAGCCAGTGGTGTTTACTGAGATGGAGTTACTACATCTCAACTGAGACCTCAATCTAAAACCGCTATAAAAATGAATATAAAGTGGGATTCAGGTTTGGTTTGAAGAAATCAGGTGGAATAAGCCAAGAAGAAGAACCATCTTGGGATGGGATCACGTCAACTGCGCCGCCCGCCATCATGATGATGGTGCCACCAACAACTACTCAGTAGTCATTACTAGGTTGTTAGAAAGTACACACTAATGGATCTGACCACGCAACACAACAGGTTGTTTGCCAATGATCCCCCAAACATAAATAATAGAAAAAAATACAGGTTTTTTCTAATATTATCTTGACTTTTTTCCTTTAGACTTGATTTTGAGGTGTACTTACTATGGCTAATCCAGAATATCTATAAATATATACTATGGCTGTATTTTCATATTATGACTTTACTTGCAAAATATCACATATTTTAGTAAAATTCAAAATCCTTTGGCAGCATGGCTTAAAAAAATGCATTCATCCATTCATTCATTCATTCATCCACCTGGCTAAAGCATGCCAGATTAAGATCAGTGATATATGGTCTGTTCAAAGTGCAAAATGTCAACTGTACATTTGTCAGCAAAGCAATTAAGTTTTAAAGATGGAGAGGAGGTTCAGAACAAGGCGAGACAAATTATCTGTGCCGTCCAAACACAGTAAACACAGAGGAGGAGCACAGCTCTGTCCGCAGCCTGTCAAAATAGAGAAATCTCACTCAGGTGGTCGGGCAGGCAGAGAGCTGTAATTTTTTTTGTTATCAAACAGATGCAGACTGACAGAGCAGCTATTGGATATTTCGCTCCTGGCGAGGCGTTTTTGAGGGGAGCAGCAGGTGCCTGGAGGCTCAACAGCAGAAGTTATGTGAAATATGTAAACAATTGGCAGGCGGAGTTATACGAGTCATGTTGGTCTCTGCTCCTGCAGCCTACAGCTGAGGCCAAAAACTCAGACTC
This sequence comes from Diplodus sargus, assembly GCA_903131615.1. NCBI lineage: Eukaryota > Metazoa > Chordata > Actinopteri > Spariformes > Sparidae > Diplodus > Diplodus sargus. Next base: position 10,026,280 of record CAEMYA010000092.1, read on the forward strand.
AGAAAATCAATATAAGACTATCTTCTTCATTTCGATGTGCTTTCTATGCAGAAAGTTGGAAAATATTGATAAACTCCCACGTACGGTTTAATAAATTACGAAGCCTACATAACACGAAAACAAAAGCCTATAGAGGAGAAAAGTAACGGAAAGGTCAAAAGACAGAAAACTTTGCAAACAGATGAATCAATACATTATTTCACAAAAACATATTACTTCAAGTGAACAGCAACAGCCTATCTTACTCCCTAAGTCAATTTCTCTTTACATAAGAGTTAGGGTTCAGATCTAAATCTTCCGGAAATGGCAGCTCCCACTGAACACCAACACAGCCTCCGAGAAGGCTGAGGCCAGTTTGACAACAGGGGATACAGTGCCATGGTGGGATTTTTTTTTTTGCCAAGCTAACTACCTAAAAGTAGGATCCTGCATAAATCGCCTTAGTGCTATACTGGCCTCCTTTTGTGTTCTCAGGGGCCACAAACAGCCTCAGTTCCGAGGTGTTAATTAAGAGGCTGCTGGCAGTTAGCAGCCACTTTAGCAACAAGTAAAGCTATCTATCCAGTGTTGAGTCAGTACAGCTGGAGGACATCAGGAAATACTTTCTCCATTAAAAATGATCCAGTTTTTCTCAAATCAGTGAATAAAGTTGTAAAGTTTGGAAATCACAAACTCTAAAATACCATTAAGAGTGTTTGACCGATTAAACCATCCCCCCCTTGTTCCATCTTTGGACTTTTGCTCCAATTAGACCTCACCTGACTTCTTTCTTTGCTCCTGTCATAATAACTACAACCAGCCGAGGTCACCAGCAAACAACTTACGTACATATGAGTCGGAATAATCCGCCTGCACGGATGAACTATACAGTCAGTTTTCTGGTTAGTAAGCCCGCCCTCATCAGTATATTACCAGTCCCGTAACAGAGGAGCCTCAGTGATCGCTTTAAACTGCACTGACAGAGATAAGCGACAATGTAACAATTTTCATGCAGAAAAGCGGATGCAAAATCTGCACCCAAAACTTCTTTTCATTCCATCCTGTCCTCAGACCTGAACAGATTCCAGTCACGGCTCTCTGACTCCCTGACGGGGCGTTTCTGTTCACCCCTGACATGGTGGCTCCAAAAGAAAATTGATCTTTAGAATCCAGCTCCTGAGTTTTGGAAAAATCATCACTCAACTCCGTGGCGAATGCCAGCAGCTTCTGATGACCGCTCGTTTTTCACGGGACCTGGAGTGGATGACAATTTGTTTTGTGAGCTGCCAACGGAGTGGGCTGTGCCTACTCTTCAAGCAGAGCTACACCTCTGACCCCGCGCCCACATTTATTCTACCAGACACATGACACCATAAACATTCCTTAAACATCTCTGACAAAAGCCAGTTTCACCAGCTCATCCTGCCGCTGCACCACTCTCTCCGTGCCGCCTATCATTTTCTTCCCCAACCCAGCGGCGCTGCACCTCAACATGCGTGGGCGAACGAGACCCAGCTCTTGGAGAAATCCCAGCTCTCGACCCCGGGCTGGTGTCACCATAATCAAGCTGACGAGCCCAGATTTGTCTTTCTTTCATGAAAACCTCCTCCTCTTCCGAAAAAAAAAACACTCTCACGCTGGGAAAAAAAAGGAGCTCTGAGGGGGGAGCGTCTTCTTTCAACTTCTGCTGAGGAATAAATTGGGCTTTTAGATGAGCAGAACGGCCTTGAATTCGAAGAGATGAAAAAAAAAAAAATTCAAAGGGGCGAGTGGAAATGTTCTCATCTGCCAGGATGTGGTGAAGTTGACGGAAGAAGGAGGAAGGTATCTGACGCTTTTTTTACTGGGTTTCTCTCATGTCCTTTAGCGGGAATGTGCTTCTCCAAAACATCAGCTGACTCACTCTGATGCATCTAAAGGTGTTACATTCAGCATTTTTCTAAACACAAAGATTTGAGCATTAAATTGGACATAATTATAGCTAACAAATGAAGGCATATTGGAAATGGGTAGATGGCTTGTGT